>OZ020489.1:38493364-38780864 GCA_963971405.1 Psococerastis gibbosa | reverse complement strand
GACGGAGTTGCTGTTAGTACGATTCTCTCACACCAGGACATGTAGAGTAGTGGTACAGACTCCAACTTTCACCAGAAAGGTTGTTGGTTCGAGTCCCACACTTGCTACATTTACTGGCCTTGCTTTGGAGGGCATGTAAAGCATGCGGTCCCGGCCTTTCCTAGTTGCGTGTAAGAGAGAGCTTTATTGCCCTTGCTCCGCTAGGTTGGCTTAGTAATGGAATAAAAAGTAACATTTGTTTATTTATTAACACCCAATACGAAATGTGCTTATTTCAAAGTCACTCATGTGTGCCGGTGTTTTGGCTCCTTTAATCCACAGTTAGAACATCAACACTTCTTTTTTAATGTTTACAATTTTTCAAGCGAAAAACATAATGTATTTTCATTGCTAAGGTGCCCATTCCACATACGTACAACGTCAATGAAAATTATGAAATTGAAGGGCATTTCAATTTTACTCTATGCCATTGTTAAAATTGATCAATGATCAATTGATCGTAGAGTAAAATCACACACAATGAAACAAACAATCTAAAATTAAAAAATGGCGTCATGTGATATGACAAGTACAACTATTTTAATTGATTTCTCTAAAAAGAAAGCATTTCTGTATAAAAATTATAATAAGGATAAGGCGACGAAGAAAACAAATACAATTTCAAGAAACAAATTTCAAAAATTTGGCGCATACGCTTCAATTGAAAATTGTCAATTTTTGAAAAACATATGGAATGGCCCCCATCAATGAGAAATTGAAATGTCCTTCAATTTCAAAATTTTCATTGACGTTGTACGTATGTGGAATGGGCGCCTTACCCATGAACTACCTTATCTAACATATTCTATATTTTATTGTTCCTACAGTCAAGTAGCCTATTAACCCAGTCTTTTTTTTAAGGCCAATAAATATAATATATATATTTATAATATTTTCTTATAAATATTAAAAATTGCTTCGGTGTAGCGGTGAAGAAGTCAGAATATGTAGAATAATGAAAGGACACTGACTGGCACCCAGCAACAGGTTGTAGGTTCGACTCCCTCACTTGCTAAATTACCTTGTGGGGCACTTAAAGCAGGCGAGCCTTTCTATTTGAGTGTAATAAAAGGCTCCATAGCCCTAACTCCTCGTTGGTTGGCTAAAGATTCAGCAGAAAGTCATTATTTATTTATTTATGAGAGGAAAAAGATTATTATACGGCATTGTATAATATGGTCAGAAAAAGTCCCGTCACTAGAGAACTAGACTAGTAGTAGTAGTAGTATTTAGTCGGGGCCGCAATTTGGGCTCATAGGTCCCCCTAAGTATACTATGAAACGGAATTTTTAGGTTCGGGACAGGGCATGAAAGGAGAAATTTTACGATTGGGTTAACTTACACCCTCATCGGGAGGGGAAAACGCATCTCCCGGGCATGTGGCTTACCTCAACACCCCAATCAGAGTAGTGTTCAAGAAAATAGATTCTTTGCCAGGCCTTAGACCGAGGTTCTCAATGGGATGTCGTGCCGTGGTGTTGTTTATTTTTAGTATTATTGTATTAAAAGAAAATTTTGTTTTCGATTAAAATTTATATTGTTAAAGTTTAAATTTCAGGAAATTGGGGGGAAACATCTTTATAATAACTATATTATTACAAGACAGCCGAAACAATTAGGAAAAATATGTTGAAGGCAGCTAAGAGAAAGTTGGGTGAAAACTGGGAAAACACGGGGGTGAAGTTGAATCTGCTTCCTGCGAGGTGAGAAGTTAACAAATAGGGGGCTTGTTAACTCCATCTTACGGTATATCTTTTGCCAAGATAAATATCGCAAAATGCGGTTTGACTGCTGAGATATTCTTGTTAAGTATACAATTCTGTAAGGGCTTATTAAGTTAATAAGGGAATATTTTTATTTTCTGGTATATAGCAGTGTAGTTATGGGGAACTTGGCCTACTCACTGCCACGTACATTGATATTGCTTTTCGTAGCTTGTAATAACTCTACTCGCAAAAGAGAATGGCATTGGTAGAGTATTATTTAACAATTTGGACTAACATTGCCATGCGGTCCACGCAGGTCCGGTACACGGTATTTCTTTTCAATTATACGATAAAGTACTCAACGAAGTACAAGTTATCAACAAGAAAGTATAAAGTAAAATTGTCAAAATATCGCCAAAATCAGGTAGTTCTGTCATTGCCATTGGGCCTCAGTAACAATATAGATTCCACGCTGTAGAATAAACACAACACGGCACCGCCATGCAATGACAGACGGTCCTGCCATCCTTACCGAGACGGGTTAACCGATGCGGGGAACGGCCATTACTCTTAACATAAGAAGTTGCAGACAAGGCAAAGTCCATTAGAGTTAATTCTTAAGGAGAGACTAAAAAACAGTAACCAAGTGCCCTCTAATTGCCTCTAATCCCAGTCTTTGAAAAAGTTATACGCTGCGGCATGTCCACTTGGCGGTTAAAAAACGGAAATTAACAAACTCAGAGGAGAAACGAAAAGTTAATATATAATTTTAATATGCACTGAACTACTATCGTATATACATTACTAGTATCTCATAAGCTGACTTTATAATAGTAATACAATAATCCTAATCAAGGTCATAATAAAAGCTCTCATTAACTCACTTAATTGACAATAAAAGCCGTAACTTAATCAGAATATTTTTTAATAACAATAATTGAAAATAGGTACCACACTTGTTTATTAGGTTAATTATTATTAATGGGCTGGTTATATATAAGCGCAAACAGAATCGGTTACAAACAGCAGTATAGGCCTATCTAACTTTGCAAGACTAAAAAATGTTGCGCCTGTGCCTGGTGTCCTTGGCAGTCGAGGTCATTGCCGTCAACGGCGAGAAAACATGGGTAAGTACATAAAGTGTAACGTTACTTTGCGGATAATTTCTATCTACGTAATAAACCGATTTGAAATATACGTACACTACAGAGTGTTTCTCGTGCATATCTTCCTCTGAGACTTTTCAACCGTTCATGGGAACGTTGATAGAAGTTGTCACCTTATTGTGCCGTCCGAACATCTACCGGAACCTTTTCTAAGATTATGTGCCGGTAATTCACAGCGAAGGCATGAAATTATAAATGACTCCGCAATCACGAAAAACAATTCACGATCATAATCCAATATGGACACTAGGCAATTAAGAAACCACTTATTTGGATTTCTCTCATTTACAGATGTTTTCCAACAACTTCGGCGACTTTTTCAGACAAGGAATACCATGCCCAGTTGGTGAATGGTGTTTCCCACCCATGAAGCAGCAAGACCCGCCAGGAGGCTTCTCCTAGAGGCAAAATGGGTTCAACAACTTCGGCAACTTCTGGAACTAACTCACCCCCACTCTCCCCCAAACGAGTGACCGTAGCCCAAAATATGAAAGAAAAAAATTTCCTGAGGTATGATTTCTATGAACCAACATCCCACATTTCCATAGGCTTAAATGATCGTAATTAATGATTTTGCACAATTCTAATATAATTTCATTATGTACTGAACATCAATGTACATTACCAGCAGCTGATAAACTCACGTAATAACAATGCAATAATCAACTCGATGGCCAGATGGTAAAGTGCTTGCACTTGTGAGAGTCTTTACACGCCATGCAATCGGAGTCGTGTCGTACTCATCACAGGCAATAACCTACAGAGGCGACTGAAAAGGTCAATCGGATACATTCATTAAATTGTTTGTATGCGATTAATCTAAAAAAAAAAGGCCTACAAAGTCATCATAAATGCTCTTATTAATTCGCCTAATCTCTCCATATAAAAATGAATCCCTATTTCCCTTGGTCACGCCATCACGCGTGAACGGCAGGACCGATTTCACTATTTTTTTTTTAAGTTTGTTACTGTCAGGAGAAGGTTCTTATGACAGAAAAAATTTAAAAAATTGCGCGGAAAATTAGAAAATTAGAAAATTCTGGAAATTGAAGTTGCGTCATGCGAGCCCCGAATGGGCGAGCTGCGTAATGCCCTATGCGAGGCCCCGAAGGGCCGAGCTACCGCTCGCCGCAGGCGCAAGGGGGGCGGGGCCTCCAAGCGGTCCCAAGCCCCGCTTGTTACCAATAAAAAAACAGTAACGTAATCGAAATATTGTTTAATAACAATATTTGAAAATACCACACATGTTTATTAGGTAATTTATTTTTAATTGGCTGGTTATATAAGCGCATACAGAATCTGTATGCAGCAGTATCAAACAATTCACGACTGAAAAATGTTGCGTGCCGGCTTTATCGGTCTGGCAGTCGTGGTCATCGCTGTCAGCGGCGGCAAAGACATGGGTAAGTAGGCTACATATTGGGCAATGTTTCTCATGCATGCGACCTTCTGCGAGACTCTTCAACCGTAGATGGTAACCATCCCTTAGAAGTTGATTGCCTATTGTGCCGTCCGAACTTCTAGCGGAACCTTGTCTAAGATTATGTCCCGGTAATTCACAAAGATGGCATGAATTGCTCACGGGCTCCAATCACGAACCTGACCTAATTTCGAAAAATAATTCACGATCATGATCCCATATGGACACTAGGCAATTAAGAAACCACTTAATTCGAATTCCCTCAATTATAGGTTTATTCAACAACTTCGGCGACTTCCGAGAATTCTTCAGACAAGAATTGCCATGCACATTTAGCCAATGGTGTTTCCCACTCATGAAGTGGCAAGATCCTCCAGGAGGCTTCTTCAAGAAACAAAATGGGTTCAGCAACTTCGGCAACTACCGAAACTTCTTCCGACAAGGAATACCATGCCCAGTTGGTGAATGGTGTTTCCCACCCAGCATGAAGCAAGAAGACCCACCAGGAGGCTTCTTCAAGAGACAAAACGGTTTCGGCGCATTCAGTGAATTTGGCAACTTTTGAGACTTCTACATAACCTATAAAGATTAATCAGCGGATTTCTAGATCTCCATTGCTTTAAAAAGTTGTGTTAAACAGCCACTTAGTTAAAAATTAAATGATCATATTTGCACAGCCTACTTATTTGTTTACAATATCTCCCATTCTACAATATGAACAATGAAAACAGGATAGGTTACTACATTTTAAAATTCAAAAGGTTTACTTGCAAACCTACAATTACGTTTTGATCACGTAGTATTTCGAAATGAGACATGCCTTCCAAAAACATAAAACTATGGGTGCAGTGCCATTTGCATAACTGGCGGAAACAGTGTACATATTGCTGGAAGCACTGACTTTCAGCAACTTGTTGAAGTGACCAATCTCAACATTGTTACGACGCATTCTGTTGCTGCTCTAATCGAAGGTTTCAATTGCTGAGACCGCCAGAAAATTTCAGATTGTACATAATCGTATATACGATAGGAGTTGGCAAATTGTGAGACTGTTGTTCTATGGCTACGCTGTGGGGACAAAAAGCAAATCCCTATATACCATAGTGAAGCATGAGAAAGGAACTAGTTCAAATGTTACTACACAGCCATCTGAACCAAGGATACGTGATAAGCTTGGGACACAATGCCAATTAGCAAAATGAAATATGGATAATTGAACGGAAACGGGATTCCAACCCGAATCTCTACCATGCCAGGGTGATACGCTGACCACTGCACCATCAATGTCGCTCTAAAAACCCTACGATTTGTTGATATTTCAGTTATATTACTATGTATACTGTTATTACCTATGGTTAACATGAATAAAAGACTTTATAGTCTTATTGTTCGCCAATTGTATTGTTGCAATAAAGACGTTATTCATTCATCAAAATAAGGTTAGGGGCGAAAATGCTGGTTTCAATTCGGATGGGGGTTATTTACAAAATAAATATCAAAGTAAGTAGGTAGCTGCGGGGTACCGGTACCTTCTTTGTTATTCATCAATTAAGTTAGGTACTTAAATGGGTTAATTGTAATAGAAAGACCGAGATGATCTTCAGGGTCAACAGGACCGAATATATTTAGCTTGCATGAATAGGCCTAATGACTACAAAATACTGTACGTGAATTTATCAAAAATAGCTCGAGCCGATTATAATAAATAATTTTTTTGGCTATTATATTTATGTATATAGAGAGAGCTAGCTCACCCCTCCCCCCTCCCCCGAACGAGTAACCGTGGCCCAAAAGTAGAAAAATAAATTTCCCGATCTATAATTTTTATGTACCAACATGCCGCATTGTTATAGGCTTAAGAACCGTAATTGATGCATTACCACAATTTTAATATAGCCTAGTATTAATATATTACAGAACAATGTACATTACCAGCAGCTAGTAAACTCACATAATAATAATGCAATAATAAACTACAAGGTCATCATAAAAGCTCTTATTAATTCGCCTAATTGACAATAAAAACAGTAACTTAACCAGAATATTGATTAATAACAATAATTGAAAATACCACTGTTGTTTATTAGCTAGATTATTCTTAATGAGCTGGTTATATAAGCGCATACAGAATCTGTATGCAGCAGTATCAAATAAATTCACGACTGAAAAATGTTGCGCCTGTGCTTGGTGTCCCTAGCAGTCGTGGTCATTGCTGTCAACGGCGGGAAAACATGGGTAAGTACATAATATGTAATGTTTCTATGCGGATAATTTCTGTCTAAGTAACAAACCGATTTGAAATGCACTATAGAGTGTTTTTCATGCATGTCTTCATCTGAGACTTTTCAACAGTTGATGGGAACTGCCCCTTAGAAGTTGTCTGCGTATTATGCCACCCGATCTTCTAGCGGAACCTTGTCTAAGCTGGTAATTCACAACGAAGGCATGAAATGAAAATGGCTCCAATCACGAACCTGACCTAATTTAGAAAAAACAATTCACAATCATGATCCCATATGGACACTAGGCAATTTAGAAACCACTTATTTGGATTTCCCTCATTTACAGATTTTTACCAAGAGACAAGGAATACCATGCCCAGTTGGTGAATGGTGTTTCCCACCCAGCATGAAGCAAGAAGACCCACCAGGAGGCTTCTTCAAGAAACAAAGTGGGTTCAGCAACTTCGGCAACTTCCGAGACTTCTTCAGACAAGGAATACCATGCCCAGTTGGTGAATGGTGTTTCCCACCCAGCATGAAGCAAGAAGACCCACCAGGAGGCTTCTTCAAGAAACAAAGTGGGTTCAGCAACTTCGGCAACTTCCGAGACTTCTTCAGACAAGGAATACCATGCCCAGTTGGTGAATGGTGTTTCCCACCAAGTATGAAGCAAGAAAACCAACCAGGAGGCTTCTTCAAGAGGCAAAACGGTTTCGGCGCATTCAGTGACTTTGGCAACTTTCGCGACTTCTACTTCTAAGGATGAATCCGTGGAGCTCTAGATTTTCATTGCTGCATAAAGTAGTGTTTAACAGCCACATAGTTAAAAATTAAATGATCATGTTTGCATACTGATTTGTTTTCAATACCTCCCATTCTACAATATGATGAAGTAAATTTAATTTGAATACCCTATGTATTGAACTATATACATTACCGACAGCTAAGAAGCGGACTCAATATAATAATAATGCTATAATCAAATACAAGGTCATCATAAAAGCTACTATTAATTCGCCAAATTGCCTATATAACAGTAAGGTAATCGAAATATTGTTTAATAACAATATCCGAAAATACGACACTTTATTATTAGGTAATTTATTTTTAATGGGCTGATTATATATAAGTGCATACAGAATCTGTAAGCAGCAGTATCAAACGATTCGCGACTGAAAAATGTTGCGTGTCGGCTTTATCGGTCTGGCAGTCGTGGTCATCGCTGTCAGCGGCGGCAAAGACATGGGTAAGTACATATTTTGCAATGTTTCTCATGCATGTGACCTTCTGCGAGACTTTTCAACCGTCGATGGTAATCTCCCCTTAGAAGTTGATTGCCTATTGTGCCGTCCGAACTTCCAGCAGAACGGGCTCCAATCACGAACCTGACCTAAGTTCGAAAAACAATTCACGATCATGATCCCATATGGCAATTCAGAAAGCACTTATTTGGATTTCCCTCAATTATAGATTTTTTCAACAACTTCGGCGACTTCCGAGAATTCTTCAGACAAGAAATGCCATGTCCATTTAGTCCATGGTGTTTCCCACCCATGAAGCAGCAAGATCCTCCAGGAGGCTTCTACAAGAAACAAAATGGGTTCAGCAACTTCGGCAACTTCCGAGACTTCTACAGACAAGGAATACCATGCCCAGTTGGTGAATGGTGTTTCCCACCCAGCATGAAGCAAGAAGACCCACCAGGAGGCTTCTTCAAGAGGCAAAACGGTTTCGGCGCATTCAGTGAATTTGGCAACTTTCGCGACTTCTACTTCTAAAGGTGAATCCACGGAGCTCTAGATTTTCATTGCTGCATAAAGTATTGTTTAACAGCCACATAGTTAAAAATTAAATGATCATGTTTGCATACTGATTTGTTTTCAATATCTCCCATTCTACAATATGATGTAGTAAATTAAATTTGAATACCCTATGTATTGAACTATATACATTACCGACAGCTAAGAAGCGGACTCAATATAATGATAATGCTTAATCAAATACAAGGTCATCACAAAAGCTCTTATTAGTTCGCGTAATTGCCCATAAAACAGTATGGTAATCGAAATATTGTTTAATAACAATATCAGAAAATACCACACTTTTTATTAGGTAATTTATTTTTAATCGGCTCATTATATATAAGGGCATACAAAATCTGCAAGCTGTAAGATTTTTCAACAACTTCAGCGACTTCCGAGAATTCTTCAGACAAGAAATGCCATGCCCATTGAGTCCATGGTGTTTCCCACTCATGAAGCAGCAGGATCCTCCAGGAGGCTTCTTCAATAAACAAAATGGGTTCAGCAACTTCGGCAACTTCCGAGACTTCTACAGACAAGGAATATCATGCCCAGTTGGCGAATGGTGTTTCCCGCCCATGAAGCAGCAAAACCCACCATACGGCTTCTTCAAGAGGAAAAACGATTTCGGCGCATTCAGTGACTTTGGCAACTTTCGAGACTTCTACTTCTAAATAAGATGAATCCTCTGAGCTCTAGATTTTCATTGCTGTATAAAGTTGTGTTTAACAGCCACTTATTAGTTGTAAATTAAATGATGATGTTTGCAACAGCCACTTAGTTGTAAATTAAATGATGATGTTTACATTCTTACTTGTTTTCAATATCTCCCACAATATCTCACATTTTTTTAACCCAAAATATTTACTTTCACAGCTTCGAAGACATTTTGATCACGCTGTATTTCAAACCGAGATATTATTTCCAAAAACATATAAACCTAAATTTAGATTTGGTTTGCAATTATAATATAATGTATACTGCAATAGTGCCCATATATTATATAGTGACATTGTAACTTTTTACTCGCTTACTCGAGATGCTGTTCACTGCATTGCTGACAATACGCTTTTATATAGGGGGTGCTGGATTACCCTACTCAGTTTGCTTCCTATCTGTTACAACCCCCCCCCCCCTCCTCCCGCGCTATATCGACGGGTAAGGGGAGTGGGGCTTAAGCCCATGCACTCCTTATTCTCCATTTGCAATATTCCTTATTCTTTTTGCTTTTATACCATTTGAGCAGGATAGTAATCTTCTAAACTTTCAAAATGCATTTTCTTATTTCTTTTCTTATCTTTGACCTACTTCGTGAATATTTTATTAGATGCTAATGATTTCAATTGTGCTTTTTGTGGAGATGATTTCCGCTCGAGTACAAAATTTCGAATCGAGGATTGTCTTGAATAAAGCATTGGTAATGAGCAGTCGAAGATGTTTTCACGTTTTACTAACACTATGGATAACACGAGTACCTTCAAACCAATAGAAACGGATATGTATGATATTAGACGAAAAAAAGTCTAGTGAGAAATGAAATAATTGAGTCAACTGATAAGACATAATGACCTATTTTACTTTACTCCTTGGCGCTATGATCGGCTGCCAACTTGAACAACGTAAAAAATATGTACACTGTACACACAACGGATATAAAATTAATAACAGGGTGCGTACTCGTACTTGTACCAGGATGGCCCAGGCTAACGGTAGAAGTGAAAGTCCACCAAGATCTCAGAATTGTAGGAGCAACTGCGTCCGAAGCCCAGAATTGCAAGGAGTTGAAGAAAACCTGCCGTATCGCTGACCCTACCTAGGGATAAAAGCGAGGAAAAAGTAAAAATGTCAACGTCAGCATGTCTACAAAGTCATCATGTCACAAAGTCTACATGTCAAGACATGTAGTGTAGTGGTACGGACTCTGACTTTCAGCCGAAAGGCTGTTGGTTCGAGTCCTACACTTCCTACATTTTCTGGCCATGCTTCGGACGGCATGTAAAGCAGGGGGTCCCGGGCCCCTAGTTGAGTGTAAGAGAGGGCTTTATAGCCCTAACTCCGCTAGGCTGGCTTAGTAATAGAACAAAAAAAGTCCTTATTTATTTATTTATTTATTAAAAAGTATGTGCGTAGGCCTACTTGTAACCAAACAGTAGAAGTGAAATAATAATATTATTAATTATTTAATTAATTTATTAATTAAAACCATAAGATTGCCATATCGGTGGGGTACGTTCTCATCAAAACAAAGAAGGTATCAGGTTTGCGTGGTATATGTCCACTGTCCAATGTGTCTCCTAATATTTTAAGTTACTCCACTCTTGCGTCACGCAAAAAGGATAGCAATCCAACTTTCATGAACCGCCTTAAGAAGTTTCACTTCAAAAATAACGAACAAACTGAAAAATAAAAAATAAAGGAAGTTACTAAGTTACAAATTTTGTTACAAATATTCTTTATACGTGTTTGGCAGGCATTCCTTCATTTTCCCAACATTACAGTACAATTAAATACTTAAATATATGATATACGTAGGTACTTCATATTGTAAATAAATAAATAAATCTTGACTTTTTATTGTTCTATTACTAAGCCAACCTAGTGGAGTTAGGGTTATAAAGCCCTCTCTTACACTCAACTAGGATGACCCGGGACCGCCTGCTTTACAAGTCCTCCGAAGCATGGTCAGAAAATGTGGCCAGTGTGGGACTCGAACCAACAACCTTTCGGGTGAAAGTCGGTGTCTGCACCACTACTCAACAGGTCCTGACGGTATTGCAAATCCAACTATAATTATGCGACACACCACGAATAAATAAGAAATCAAGGTACTATGGTGATGACGGGAATTTTAAGTTTAATTTTATTACTACTATTATATTATTATTATTTCCAATATTTTGAAAATTGCGAAGTCATCGATTCATCTGTAGGAATGCCACACAAAACTAAAATAAAATTTTCTATTCCGATCACGACAGACTCAATCATTATTAAAGAATATTCCCCACGTGTCTTGCAATATCGCTCTTTTTGCGGCCACATTTTCTCCTTCTTTTACAATTTTGTATCTATTTCGAAGAATTTCTTTGTCACAATAAATAAACTAGGTACTGTATGAGAGCGTAA
This sequence comes from Psococerastis gibbosa, assembly GCA_963971405.1. NCBI lineage: Eukaryota > Metazoa > Arthropoda > Insecta > Psocodea > Psocidae > Psococerastis > Psococerastis gibbosa. Next base: position 38,769,383 of record OZ020489.1, on the reverse strand, counting down.
CTATACACTTGTAGATACAAGTACTTGGTTAAGTCATGTTTTCGCCTGTTTCATTGTGTCAATAATAAGCTTGTTTCAGCTTACCCTGTATCGCTTGAAACCGGTGTAGGTTGACATTGAGGACGTAGGCTATACCTATTTGTCAATTGCCAAAAATTCATAAGGAAACAATACAATTAATGTCCGAAATCCGTGGGGTCGGTGGCATTGGACAAGGGACCTATATGGGCCACTTATAACAAAGTTAGGTCCATAATAAGTCGTCCGGGAACCCAAATTGACAATGATTTCAATTTTCTTGATTGGTAGTAATAGTAAATTTGGCAAAGTCCTAGGCCACGGTGACAGGACACATTATCTATTACGTTACCCCTATACTATTTTTTTTTTTAACATTTTTTAAATTGACATGGCCGTGCCCAGGGGGATGGTCCAAGGGGTCCGCCCCCCCCCCCCCCCCCAAAAAAAATATTAAGTAAACCTGTATTGTTGGAAGAATTCAAGCATTAATTCATTAATAAATTACGTTAAAAAAATTTTGGACCCCCTTTCCTTTCCTCGGCCAATGTTGGGCCATACCAATAATTTTCAGCCACCTTATTTCCTTGGTGCTATATGAAAAAAGATAAAACATGATGAAGTCCCGTTTAGATAAGTATCATAGCCATTAACGACTGCAGCCCACCAATCAGAGTGAGGCATTGCCATGTTGAATCCCACAATACGTAAGTGGCCCATTTCAAAAACTTCAAAAACTGGGAAAAGCAGCAAACGAAGCGAAGCGAAGAACAGAACACATACTCGCATGTATGCGGAGCGTACATTTAACTTGTTTCAATTAATCTACATAGCGACAGCCACCTTATTTCCCTGGTGCTATATGAAAAAAGATAAAACATGATGAAGTCCCGTTTAGGTAAGTATCATAGCCATTAACGATTGCAGCCCACCAATCAGAGTGAGGCATTGCCATGTTGGATCCCACAATACGTAAGGGGCCCATTTCAAAAACTTCAAAAACTGGGAAAAGCAGCAAACGAAGCGAAGCGAAGAACAGAACACATACTCGCATGTATGCGGAGCGTACATTTAACTTGTTTCAATTAGTCTACATAGCGACAGGCACCTTATTTCCCTGGTGCTATCAAAAATGAATTTAATTCTGATCTGGTAGAATATACAGCCGTGGCCTCGGGATCAGCCCCTGGGGGATACCCCGCACCCTGGAATTTCTTCAATTTTCATTTATTTATATATTCCCTGCACATTTCCGGGGCTGAATTCACAGAGGAAAGGGTTGCGGATGGAAGAATTAGGGCGCTCTGTAGACGGCGTGTGCGGTGAGCTTGTACCCGCTAATTTCCTACAGGATAGATAGCCCTTGATATTTAAATATTTTCCTTATTTTATATAATTATAGAATGGGCTGCAACAGAACTGTGTATACAGGAAAGATATGTAAGACGCAGCCTATTATATCTGGGACAAATCCAGCCCAATTTGGCGAGGGGGGGGGGGGTCAAAATTGAATTAACTCCAGGAAAAAACAGTACAGGCTTATAAACGGGAAATTGTGCTCTGGCTGGAGGGTGAATTACTGTATGCATTTAAACTAACTACGTATTGTAATTTTTTTTTTTTTATGAATGTATTTCAGTAACAAGGTCCATATTCCGCTTTGTACATGTAGTATCGATTATATTATATCGGTAATAAATTGACTTGTGACTGTAAGCGTCCTTGCATTGTACTGTATATTCTTTTACGGGTTCGAGGCACATATACTTAAAAGAGTGGGTAGGGGTTGGCCAAGTCGAAAGGGAATTTTTTCCCGAACACGTGGATATCATTTTCGCCAATTTATGATTTATGTGGTTACTTGTGAATAAAGATACCAATTGGTGGCGACAATCCAACCAGCTATTATCACGTCTCAGCCTGTGGGTCTAATTTTTTTTAGTACATTACTTAGCAGATTAAGTACAATAAAAATGCAAACGACACAATTTTGCATAGCACTTTACATTATAAAAATCTTTTGTTTACATTTTTAACCCCAGGTTTTTATTAAAATTAATCGTCATAGTAACCCCGCAGGAGGTGTAAGCTTGCATTTGAGGCCCTGCGCGCCTATTATGGTGGTTATTTCTAATAACAACCTGGGATTAAAAATGTAGGGCTCTATATTAGACAGGTATTGTCATCCGCCATTTTTTATCCATTATAAGTCTGGTGTATAAGCCAAGCATTGGGCGTTTACCTATTTATTATTAGAAACTTATCGTTGTTTATTTATTTTTTATATAAAAAACGTTCTACCAATTAGGGAAGTGTTTCATAAAAAAATTCTAAAACGTGTTTTCGTTTTTTTCAATCTTTTACTTTTCTTAAAAATAATTACAATACTTAGCTTATAGGAAATATAGGATAAAAAATGGCGGATGACAATACCCGGGTATATAGTGCCTTATAAAAATGTAAACAATATAATTTTTCAATGGAAACTGTTATTCAAATTAGTTTTTTTACATCTTTAACCCAAAGAATACGTTAATACTAGTCACCGGAGATTCAACATTTTGATTTTAAGTCCTATAGGAAGATACTCACAATCCCGTATGTATTGTACGTTCAATGAACCGCATTAAAGCTTTGAAGTGATGGTAATAGGTAGAGTCTGATGTCAATACAAGAGACACAGAGCTGGCTAATTTTAGACTTACAAAGGGGATCATCTGCTATTGTCAAAAGTGCTGATTGCAGACACTGTAAGCGATAACTGAAAAAGAAAGCAATTTCTATCTATGCATGATTTCTATTGTCATTCCTTCACCAGGGTTATAATGCTGACAAAGCCTTTACTCCTGATTGTGTACGCTTTTGCTGTTTTTTTTTCCTTTGACACCACATGTTGCCGGGTTTACAGAAGCCGTGATTTTTAGAACGCCTGCGATAAACTAGTTCCCAGTGCCGAATTAACGCCCTAGGGGGCCGTGGGCACAGGATATATGGGGGCCGTGGGTGCAAACGTTTAATTTCCCGCCATTTTCTAAACTTTTGGAAATGTTTGTGAAATGAAACGTTTGGAAATTGTTTCAACTTTTAATTTTTTTTATTTAAAAAAAAATTCTCGTTAGTGGGGGTCGGATTTTTGGGCACTTTTGTGGGGGCCGTGGGTCTGTGCCCCAAGTGCCCGTGGGTTAATCCGGCACTGCTAGTTCCTGCGTATAAGCTTGTCAATAAGAATTGAATACAAAAGGGCAATGGTGCTGATCTTTGCAAGCAATAACATTGATATTTTCATATCAAACTGATCGCAAAATACTGAAATGGACTATATTTTTGATTACAGTAAAAGCCCATTGACGGTATAGTTATACATTACAAAAATATCAAATTACCGTTGTTATATTATATTCGTTTTTGCTTTCCTATTTAAAAACGTTGGTATAAGGTACAAGCATTATTGTGGTGGTCGCAATTTTCGATTTCTAGATTTCAACAGAATTACACGTCTGGAGGTCCCGGGAAAACAATGGCTTTTACGTTTTCTTTCCATTAAAATCATTTTGTTGGGTTTATATCACTCAAAAATCCCCCCATAAATGCTAAAAAATATTTTTCCCAAAAATGGCACCGACGATTTCTATATACACAACATATGTATACAGTATAGGCTGTATAATATGTATATATATGTATAATATGTATATACAGTAATTATTGTATTACTTATTTATTTATGCAAAACCCACTAGGTCAAGAACAGTTTGAATCCGGGTGTACAAAATTACAAATGCTATTAATTTTTCAGTTTTTTCTGATGATCGATGCATTCTAACTTCAGGTATGTTTTAGATGATAAACAGAGAAACAAAACAAAATAGTGTTCTTTTCCCAGCTACAAGCAAGGTTTTAATTTGGAAGAAAAAAAAGAGAAATTATGGAAATCTTTACTCCAATGCATGGCCCATGCCCCCCCCCCAAAAAAAAACATTTTATGGAAGTCTGTATTGCTTCTTGAATTGGAATAAATTTATTTGATTTCGAACACTGGACAGAATGGACTTTCATTTATAAATTACGTACAAACATTTTTGGACCCCCCCCCCTGAAATCAAAACCGGGGCACGGCCTTGCCGTGGCCTAGCATTCCATTATTTGTAATATTTAATTACATCATTATGGACTATGGTAATGTCCCAACAATCAATCTAGTGCTTTAGGATAGGGAAAATTAAGACAGCCAAAATGTAACCCCTGGACACCATGGAACTACGGTACTCATATCATCTATACTATTTACTAATTTACTCATAGGTAAACAAAAAACAAAAACTTAGTATTTTAGAAAAACTGGTTATAGGGCTAACTATAACTCGAATTAGTAAAACCGAAATAATCGTTAAAAAATTAACTTTGTCTAAGAAACTCACTTGTGTTAGTATAAAACCCTGAGCGCTTTCGGCAAGAATTGCCATCTTAATTGGGGTTACAGTTATAACAAGTTTTTCTAAAACTCTAAGTTGTCTAAGTTTTTGTTTTTTTGTTTATTACAATGAAATACCACGAAGTCACGAGTAATCAAATTTTTTCCATTGCTCATAGGAAAACAGGTATGGGTTCGCTCGTAGCGGTTTTTTCATACTACAGAAGTACCAAGCAGTACAGAACCTTGAACCGGCAGCGTTCAAAGAATTCTTAAATAAGGTGCCAAGCAGGGGCGTAAAGTTGGGGGGGGGGGCACGGTCCAACTTGCCGCCCCCCCCCCCCCAGCTCCTTTGGGGGGGGGGCAAAGCCCAGCCGCGAGCATTGTAAGACGTGGTTTATACTTCATCGTCCCCTTTGCAGCAATATGCATATAAGCATTCCTTTTTTAGCTTTGTAAAATCTACAGCTATACTTTACAACTATTAAAATGCGTAAAACCCTATACTATTTTGCTCTTATATTTTCAATTTTTCCTTAAATCCTGCCTGATGACGTCATAAAGTCTACTTAGTTTTGCCACCGCCATCATTCTAAAACTTTACGCATCTGGTGCCAAGCCACTTGTATATATAATAGGAGACTTTTTCTTATAATTTTATCGCTGATTCAATCCCATGAATTGAAAATCAATATATCGTATTGACAATCTTCTACATTTAGGTTGCTGAACAAATTTTATCATCTTTCTTCGCTTTCGCCCCTCAAATTTCAACGAAGAAACCGGCTGTACCAATAGACCCACCCACCCCCCCCCCCCCGCGCAAATTTAGCAGCTCTCAGTCCTATATAAAACCAAGGATTCCTCTCACTAGTCACAAGTTCATCTTCTCTCTGTGTCGAGCAAGTATGGAATCGTGGATAAGGTGTTATTTTTCCCGTGGATTCCTTCTATAGATGTTATAGTTCATGCTAATGGTGCTAAGGCGCTTATTCCACCTACGTCAACAGTCAATAGTAAATGTGGTATTGACGTGGCAGCAGACATTTTTAGACTGTCATTAATGTCTGCTACCACGTCAATACCATATTTACTACTGACTATTGACGTAGGTGGAATGAGCGCCTAAGGATTTTTTAAAGATTTGGAATGGTTTCTTAGACAAATAAGTTTACATGACAAGATTTACTAAATTCCTCCCGAAATATACCTGCTACATATTTTATTCAAATTTCACAGTAACAAATAGCTTTATTGGCTATTTATAACTCCCAAAATTCGTGTAGCGCTTGCATTAACCTGATGATTCGATTACCCAGCCAGGGCCCCCTGCCACCCTCCCCCAAATTTGACAAGTCCGTAGTAAGACAGTGCATTATGTTAATTAATATTTAACCGATGCTAAGGCCATTTCCGACGATTCAAACTTATCCAGCCACTACTTTTAAAGGGAGCTTATCTCACTTTAAGCTTTTGAGATAACCTCCCCCTATACTTAGTGGCTGGATACGGTCGTTTGTTCTATTATTGCCCACAACTAGCCCCTCCCCCCCAAGGACTGGATTCGTCCCTGTTACCTAGTATAGGTACCTACTATTAGTATTAAACACATATTGGTACATCGTCCAAATCAAAAGAAAATAAAGAAACTACAAATTAACTAGAGAAATAAAACACCAAGAACTAAAAGAGATATATCTCACTGCCAAACAGCATTTAGAAAACTACTAAAGCTCACTTCAGAGGGAAAATGGGGCCTACTTCAAAAAAAGTTGAATGAAAAAAGTTTTCGTAAAGGCAAGAAAAAGGTGAGCTGTGATTGGAGAGTGGTGGTGTATGGTGTTTGTGAGACACGAAGCAATATTGAAAAACCCCCAAGGCTAAAGGCTTTGATGTACCCGATACGTTTTTTCTTTTTTGATACAATAACGTTCGCGAACCAGTTGATGAAAATTGTGTTTCTTCATTAAATAGGAAGGAGACGTTGTGTTATATACAGAAAAAGAAAATAAATATCTGTGAACGAGCCGAAAGACGCAGATAGCGATCGTGGGGTATTGTGCAAAAAGGTTTTGTATCACGGAATATTTTTTCTTTTCCCGAGGCTTTCCGGTCAGGGAAATAAGAGAAATTTGCCAGAAAATGTTAGGTTTCTGTCATTCTATTCACTTCCGGGGTAAGTTTCATATGTGATGAATAATCGGGGAGCTGAAGTAGATTTGAAATTGTGAATATTTATTTATTTATTTATTATTAAGAATGAAAGAATTCAATGTACCTGAGCTTCTGAGTAATGCCTTGTGGTCTCAGAGGCGAAGACACGAAAATTCCTAATCTGTACCTCCTCGTGGCGGAGATGAAAGCGCGTAAGGGTGACTAAACAGATAGGGGACTGAGTAGAGTAATGCGTCTGGATAAACGATCGAGAAATGCAGTCTTTTCTGTGCAGGGCACTTTTTTGCCTTGGGGTTGGGAAACTGGCCCAGAGGCCCGAGGGTGGAGGATCTCAATAGAGAGTCAACGGCATAAGGATGCAGAAAGCAACGGGAAGCCACTGCATTACAATTCCCAAGTATATAATCACCATAACTACAATTGCCATGATGATCGCCAATCTTCGATAGAAAATGCATTAGAAGAAGAAGAAGAGAAGTATCAAAGAATAATAGTATAAAATATTACATCCCATAATGTAGTAGCATTTCGATTTTAATAATTTTTTGTCTCTCCTGCATTTGTATTTTTTTTTTTTTAAACAGTTAAATGAATGTATCCGATTGACCTCTGTAGGTTAGTACCCGTGTCAAGTTACGACACGTTTGCGATCGCATGGCGCGTAGAGACTCGCACAAGTACAAGAAGCTACCACCTTGCCTTGCAACGAAGTCATTCAAGGGTTTCAAGTGACAAATCACTTTTTGCATAAGTCATGATCCTTAATTATGGCTTGATGTGTTTGTAAAATAAATAGGCTACGCTGTAACTACGAGGTACTGTTATTTTGATTATTTATAAACTTCCTGTACAGATCTGTACAATATACAGTAAGCCAACCCTTTAAAAAGGAAAGGGCAAGACGCCTGAGCCAGGGGGGCTCAACCCCTGCGGGAGACCAGTGAGGAAATGGAAAGACGACGTGAGGTGGTAAATGAGTAGGGTTAAAAAGAGCTAACGAGCAAATTTTACTCCAAGAATATTTCCCCTCTTTAAAGGTGCCCTGGCAGGTAGTTAATTATTATGACCATATACCCCTTTAATTTAAACTTGATACTGACTTTTAAGATTGGAGAACTGAACTATGAACCGAAAGGCCGAGGTTCGTGGCACAGAAGTAAAACTTCCTTTTTCCAATTTCATAGTATAGTATGTACGGTATGTCATGACCGAATACATGGGGGTAGCTCAGCACTAACGGTTTCAAGGGGGGATGCCCCCCCCCTTTACACTTTACAGGACCATTTTAGTATACTCCTTTTGAAAAAATAAAGTGAAAAGTGTTTGAAAGTGAAACAAATTGAAAACTTATTCGCGCTCAATGGTTCAATGGCGAAAATGGCGATATTACAATTTAGCTGCTATTACAAAAATTTCGAAGAAGGCAAAGCACAGGCTAAATTTTGTATTGTAGGCTAAGTATTGAAATTGGATGTTCAATCCCTATTTTAGCTTATTCATTCTTTTTAACATTATTTATTATGTAGACCTAAATATTGTCAAACCCCCAGTATTAAACTAGTCGGATCTGATCTCTTATCAATGGCCCCTCCGTTGGAAAATTCTAGCTCTTCGAGCTGCCCCCTCCCCCCCCCCCCCCCCAAATATAGTAAAGTAAGTTTGTCACAGCTTGTTCATTATCGCTTGTAGCCGGTGTAGGTTGACTTTACTACCTCCTCTGCAGTAAACACAACTGGATTAATCATGCAAACATGCATTAGGCGGGGTTTCCACATACGTCAATGGTCAATGAGAAAAATGGTTTTGACGTGGTAGCAGACATTTTTAGTATGTCTTTAATGTCTGCTAAAACGTCAATTTCATATTTCTCATTGACCATTGACGTATGTGGAAACCCCGCCTTACAGACCACTATACCACTGCTATAACAATACTTGATAGCAATAAAAGTAGAGTAGAACATAAACAAAAAACAAAAACAGGGAACGTTATAAATAGCAGTATGTTGAATAATAAATTGTCACGTGAAACTTGGGTAAACGTGTACCAAACAGATGATGTAAACAATTCGACAAATACATTTACTCAAACATTAAAAGATCATATCGAACAATGTACACAAAAAATTAAAAATGTCAAACAGGAAAAAACATCTAAAGCTGTAGATGACAAAAGAATTATTAGAAGCAATGAGGAACCAAATGAATGCCAACCAAGGGTACAACGTGTTAATTTTATGTAATTTGTTCACTTATTTATTTAGTATTTAGTTTTGTTATTTAACTGTTATTTTTTAAACTTCAACATTTTCTCTATTTTAATTTTAGTAATTTTAGGATTAGATTTAATTTTAGTATTAGATTGAGGGGCCCATCACGGGAATGCCCAAAGGTGCCCCTCTGAACCACATTACTAAGTAATTGTACAAAAAAACGATAAATAAATATATTTGATTTGATATGATTTGACATCGAGAACGCATAACAGTTTGCCAATGGCCAAAAATTCATACGAAAACAATACAAATAATGTTCGAAATCTATGTGTTCGCTGGCGTTGGACAAGGGACCTATGGGCCACTAAAAGCAGGCCTGGACCTATAAAAAGTAATTCAAAAATTACAATTACAATATATCCCACAAGACCTAGGCCAACGCAAGTTTCATATGGAAATCAAACTCAATCCTCCCTTTCAAACGTATCCATCCCTACATCAAAATGTTACAATCACATTTAATAATACAGCATAAACTTTACCGTGCAAAACAAGATACAACTCGCAACAACGGGGGCGGGGGCTCCGAAATAACGATGCGGTATTCGGGCGTGCTACCCTCGCAGAGCACAGCTAAATCCCTTGAAATGGCAGCTGAAACTGTGCTTATAGTGGGATTTCAGCAGTCGCAGCCCAGATACTGCAATTTGGAAGCTGCGGTCGCCCCTGGAAACTTTTAGATACTGTGTGTTACAGTATGTGGGATAAAAAATAAACAGAGTTGCACGAAAGGGAGTTAAATTTGGGCTCTGAACTTCTAAGATTTTCATTAGTTTTGTTATATAAAATCAGGTTCACGTTCCGACATGTGAAGCCCAGCAAGGCGGTGGCCAGGTTTTGGTTTCGGCGGGGGGGGGGGGGGGGTCCAAAAATGTTTTTACGTAATTTATTAATGAAAGTCCATTCTATCCAGTGTACAAATTCAAATAAATTTAATCCAATTCTTCAAACAATAATACAGGTGTACATAAAATGATAAACTGTATCCATACAATATAAAATTACATTTAAATTTGTGTAATGCCCTTCTATTTCGTGGGGGGGGGGGCCTCCGGACCCCTTGAACCACCCCCCTGGGCACGGCCATGGAAAGTCCGATTGAAATGTTTTTAAAAGTACGGCTATGCAATTTTCCTATATTTATACAATAGTATAAGGAAAGGTTTTGTGATTAATTGATTTCGAAGGGATTGAAACGTTTTGAGGTACCAGCTGGCTTACAATTTTTAGCGTTTTCTCGGGGTTAAAAATTTATACAAAACAATTTTGAATAACACTTCCCATTCTAAAATTATCCTGTTTACATTTTTTACTCCCAGGTTAAGGTTGAAAATAATCACCAGAGTAGGAGACGCAAGACGGCAGAAAAGTGGTTTTTTACTATTATGGTGACCTGACTTTATTGTCAATCAGTTTTTCATGTATACATGGGGTATGACTGAAGTGCATTTTTGTGAAAAGGGTGTGAAGACTGGTGCTCTGGTGTATCAAAATACGGTACTTGATAAGGTGGTGAAGCCTTTGAATTAAACCCAATACAAAAATCAAGGCTGTGTTTTTCAGCAGGATTCTGCTCCAAGCCATAAAGCCAAGAGGACTCAGAAGTGGAGAATAACATTGGCTTTATTGCTAGCTTGCTAGCTCCGACTAGCCCGTACTATCAGCTGATCTGCTTAAACACTTTCAGTAGATTCAGGACCTACTGCTAAGGAAAAACTCTTTTACAAAATAGTTATTATTATTACATTGTTTATACCATGCCATTAATACATATGGTCTCTTAGGACCGCCGCGATTATCAAAGTCTTTCGTTGAACAGGACATCGGACGTTGGACAGGAGATGGTAAGTAGACTCTCTTCCGTTGTCCTCTGAGGAGAGGCAGGCAATTAATGAATATATTGAGGTAGGCGTTCTATTCTGGCGGGTGAATATCGGGATTTAATCATAAATGAGGGGGGAGGAGGAGGGAGGCAACCCCCCCCCCCCCCACCCGTCCCACTAGCCACTTCCTCTTCTAACTCACATAATTATCAAGTCTATTTCACAGTACTCATTAGTTTCCATAGAACACAGAGGTAAAAGATTTCTCACAGCCATTGAATCACCTTCCTCTTAGCCTGGCTGTTCGGCAAGTGGAGGCGATCAGCCGACTGCGAGACCGGTCTACAGCTTTCAGAAGGCAAACCGATAGGAAACTGAGTTGTATCGGTTTCACTATGGTTAGCTTGGCTGTAGACCGATCTCACTCCCGCTGATCCCAGCTATACCTGGAAAGTCGTTACTTAACTTAGTTTTACATATTTGGATCATGCTATGACCAAATGAAGGAGGAAAACTACTAAGTGTCGCATAAGAGCGCACAATGTAAAAAATAATGCTAAAATATACAGCTGAAATGGTTATAAACTATCTATTTTAAGCTTTACTCATTGATAAGCCTTACTCAAAAAATTATTCCTTGGGCTGGGAACCTCTCTTTTCGATGGCACCGGGGCTCCGTAGCTCCCTTATTTAACCTTACACCAGGGGTGCCCACTACGGGGGGCACGGAACTTTTCGCCCCCCCCCCCCAGGAAAAGTGGCCTAAAGCCTACCAATTCCCTTTACTTTTCCTGAGCACTTCCATTTTTCATTGAATAGGTTTAATTTCTGCGTGACTTAAAACATTGGAGGAAGAAATGTTTAACTAGTAGATTACTAATACTAGAGTGGTAAACATTCACCGTGATGTTGTAGGAAACTTAAACTAAAAAAACTTTGTGAACGAATTCATAAACCAAACGTCAGTGCGTCGATCGAAATTTGCCCTGCTGGAGCTATGATTCTGAGTATTCTGACAAGTTATTGATGGTGTATCGTATTTTTAATCTCTCTCTCTCTCTTTTGCCCCCCCCCCCAGACTTCTTCAAAACTGGGCGCCCCTGCCTTACACTATTACATACTGTATATACTATACGTGTACGTATATACCGCATATTTCTCATTCGCATGTAATCAGATTTTTCCGAGAGGTTAAAAAAAAGACACAAAACTAAAAGAACAACCGATTTAATTCCGATTGACTGGAATGCGACAAGGATTGTGTCAGCAAGGTATTCCGACAACGGCAGGGGGAAACGAAGGGGAACGGGTTAGAGGGAAGCAAAAGAGTTTAAAAGAGAAAAAAGGATGGAATAGAAGGGTCGTTGCAACAAATGACCTGTCACTGCGAAGGCATTTACCGCTCCTTACACTAGCTCTTCGATTAAGTTCCTGCTATTTCATTACTCGCTGTCAAATAAAAAATAACAATAATAGTCTTGGGGGTCCGGTCGTAGATCGATGTCTGGAGAGGGCGCCGTTAAACTCAACGGTCACGTGACCCCCAGGGAATTCGAAATGGCGATTCAGCTGGAAAATTGCTTTCCTATTTTTAAAAGTGGCACTTAGCTTATTTTCTTTCATCATAAATGTTGACAAATTGTTAACTGCTGATTTTTATTTATTTTAGAGTCACCTTTTGATTTTGATTTTTATTGTCACCGGTATTGTTATTTATAGGTAATTTTGTGAATGGTTTCATTCTACTCTTTGAAAGCCGTAGATTTCATAAAGACTCATTTTTAATTTAACGATTTAGCCCATTAAACAGACTATCCTATAAAACAGCTAGGGCTGGGCTGCAGGCTACTAGCGGGGTCGCAGCAGGTCGCAGATAGCGGAAAGGCCACCAGAGATGGTGGTGAGCTGCAAATATAACGAATAAGCAGTTCCCAACCAAACAGTGGAATAATCGGCGGGGGGCTGGCAAGCCTGGTGGTGCAAGCTTGTCTAGAAAAACCCATAGTAGCCCGAGGATGACTTTGAGACGGGGCGAATAGTTGCCGCCACTAAATAAGCAACCACTACCAGGGCACTCTTTTGTCCTGGGGTTGGGACCCGAAGCAATGGCGGATCCACAGGGGGGTCACAGAGGTCATGACCCTCTAAATAAATAAATTATAAGATAATAGAAAATCATGCACAAATATCAATAAAAGAAAAAGAGAGAAAATTATATTAATACAATATAACAGGCACTCATTCATTCACTCTCACACATATCACTCCCCATCAGGAATAATGGGCAGCAGAGGCGTAAAGTTTTAGAATGATGGCGGGGACAAACCTAAGTAGACCTTATGACGTCATCAGGCTTTCCGTATGGATATTTTTTATGCATAGGCTTCCCCTAGCACTGAATCACAGATTCACAAAAATGTAAAACGTTTGATAGTTCTGTAGGCTGATCATGGCGATTATAACACCGGTATTTATTTAATCCCCTGGTATTAAAACTGTAAACAAACAAATTTTGAATAGCACTTTCCATTATAAAATTATCTTGTTTACATTTTTAATACCAGGGGATTAAATAAATACCAGTATTATAATCGCCATGATCAGGTTGCTTAACTTCGAATGATGTAGGGCCCCGGGGGAAATTTTTGAAAATTTAAGTGCAAAATAGTAGGGTTTTACGCATTTTAATATTAGTAAAGTATAGCTGTTGATTTTATATATAAGCTAACAAAGGAATGCTCATATTCATATTGCCGCAAACAGGGGGTCTCCATGAACCACGTCTTACAATGCTCGAGGCTGGGGGGGATTACCCCCCCCCCCCCCAAAAGAAGCTGGCGGGGGCAAGATGGACTGTGCCACCACCAACTTTGCGCCCCTGGTGGTCAGGTTGTCTTAAATCAACCCAAATTGTTCTGTTTCTTCTGGCAAGGAATTCCACAGCCTATACTACGAAGGAGAGCTTCAAAATCATTTCGTTTTCTCCATAATTTTAAAAACGATTTTTCGGGAGGGGAGGGGGTGTTATAGACTATACATACTACATACACATGCAACATGTGGCTTCCCGGATTCTAAGCTGCTCGACACGTAACTCCGGCCGTGAAAGCCTTTGTAATTATATGATCTCTTCATTAACGTCATTAACGGGATCCCCTGGGTCTGGACCCCCCCCCCCCCAATTTAGCAGATCAGCAAATATTTCAGAAATTTTTTTATTTTAAATTACCCTGAGGAGACCCCGGCCCCCCTGTTTCCAGTTTTGTTAATAAAGTTCCCGACTGCATAATCCAACATTTTATGCCGGAAAACTATTTCATGCCTATTTTTTCAAAATCATTCCCTGGAGGAGACCCCCGAGCCCCCCTTGCTAGCTATAATATCCTTCACATGTAAAATATAGACATATGCCTACTAGCTTTCAAAGTGGGTATTTCTACTATTTTTACTATTTCGGGCCTAAGATTTCATCAAAATGTGTAAAACTCCACAATTCCAGGCCTATTTTTTTTTTCAAAAACCCCCTTGGGTCTTTCGAACCCTCGGGTGCCTGGGCAAGGGAAATTAAGATCATGCCCCCTAATTAAAATCAGCGTACGTCCATGAGAACGCCTTTCCTCTTTTTCTGCAATTTTACTAAAATGGGGGGGGGGGCACCAAATGAAACACCAAATGAAAAACCTAGCATTACGCCACTGGTCCGTGGTACTCGTAAGTGGGCAAACTTTGTGTATTGATACTGCATGAAAACGGGACCCCCCCCCCCCCCAAATTCTGGCTACACCGCTGTTCATCCCGGTATTAATTGAGACCACTGATAATGTGCTCTTACTTAATTCATCTGGCTATGAAGTCAATCTACAAAGTCACCAAACGTCATTTAAAGGTACCAACCTAAGGAAATTTTGACGAAAAAAAAACAAGGCGTTAATGATTTTTTTGAAAAATGAACTCTCTTCAGATCCAGGTGTTTGTACAGCAACGGAATGAGAGATGAAGCTGGTTTACAGAATTTTTCTTCCTTTCCTTTATGGAAATAAATAGACCTACCCTATACCGTAACCATTATATGTTTACATTTTACGCTATCCTCGGCGTTCTGTAAAACCCCATCCGGCTTTTTATCAATTGCGTATACAGGTATATGATTACCAGCAGGTACAGTGAGCCGAAAAGGTGTCTTAAGAGTGTACGACCCGTAGGAAATAGTTAGGTAGGCCTACCCCAAAATCCGATGTTTTTACAGACTTATTTCTTATTTAATTAACAAAGCAATTAAGATATTATGAGCCATAATGATTTTTCTATCCAAAATAATCCCTTAGGTTTTCCTTTGAGGCTCTAAACCTTTTGGGGAGTTACCTAAGATAGTTTTTCTCGCCGTTGCTTGAAAGAGCAATGAAAGGTGGTAACAGAAGACGTATGCAGCGTGGTTTATTGCGTGGAAACCTCCCAAAAAGGCTTTACAATGTCCTCGTGTCTATTCCTGTGAAATATTAGCTGGTGAAGTAAAACTGTGGAAAGAAAACCAGCTGAGAAAATTCGTGACCATCTCTTTGTTTTTAAACTTATGGCTATAAGCTTTTATTGCATTTAGTTTTTACTGATCTACGCATTTTAGTGAGTTTACCCTTTGGCGCCAAATGTGTTCGTCATCTAGTCCATGGGAAATGCACGTGCCTACTGTACGTAAACAAAAATGAGCTTTTATCCTATGTTTAACTTATGAATAAATTAATGTAACTTATATTAAAAGCTTCCATTGCATTTAGTTTTTACTGATCTACGCATTTTAGTGAGTTTACCCTTTGGCGCCAAATGTGTTCGTCATATAGTCCATGGGAAATGCACGTGCCTACTGTACGTAAACAAAAATGTGTTTTTATCCTATGTTTTACTTATGAATAAATTAATGTAACTTACATGAAAAGCTTCCATTGCATTTAGTTTTTACTGATTTACGCATTTTAGTGAGTTTACCCTTTGGCGCCAAATGTGTTCGTCATCTAGTCCATGGGAAATGCACGTGCCTACTGTACGTAAACAAAAAATGTGTTTTTATACTATGTTTAACTTATGAATAAATTAATGTAACTTACATGAAAAGCTTCCAATGCTTTTAGTTTTTACTAATTTACGCAGTTTACAGCATTTTTGACGCCAAATGTTTTCGTCATCTTGTCGTCAATGTGTATTTATCCTATGTTTAACTCATGAATAACTTAATGTACATATTAATATGAAAACTAACTTGCCCGTAGATGTAGCCAAAACGAAATTAACAGCCTAGGTTCCATAACTATAGAAATAGCCTAATTACAACATTACATATTGTTATGGTACGACAGTCCTGCCATGCTGTTTACAGATTAACTTAATACCTGGAACATGATTAAGTTGTTCTATGAATAAATGGTAATTATTTTTAATCTTTATAACCTAGGAATGAAAATAGATAGATAGATAGATAGATAGATATTTCACATCGTTTTGCAAGAGCATTATGTAAGTTTCGAGTTTACTCGAACATGCTTTCCAATTTATCAAAAATGAGTAATTTCATGGTAAATAATTTTCCTACAGTTAAATTTGCGATATCTCGGGGGTGGGGATTGTGTCCACCTTTGTCCACGTCACTGGAGGTGAGATAAATTATAGATAGGTCAGACCAACACATTACCACACAGTAATTATGGCAGGAAATAAAATGCATTTCAGCGTGAAATTTCAATCATTTTTTCAAAACATTTTTTTTGCACAAAACCAAATAGTTTTTTGGGAAAGCAAACTATCCGGTTTTGTTACTCAATTTAACACCTAAAACATGCCTGAAGATAAAAATCATCGATGGAGAGGTTTCATAGAAAAATTATTTTTTCGTCATTTTTCATTAAAATTTAGTTATTTTTATTTTTTTACCCCCAGAAGCAAACTATCAAAGGGCAAGCGACCCCCTGCATTTTGTTAACATTAATAACGACTACAAGATATGTAAATTTATAAGAAATCGTTGGAGCCGTTTTTGAGAAATAAGTTTTTTAGACGTTTTTAATTTTTTGGAGTTTTTTGAGAACTAAACCCCCAAATTGAGTTGGCCCAAAATAAAAAAAAATAGTCCCGAGGTATGATTTTTGTGAACCTACATGCAAAATTTCTTTACAATCGGCCGAGTAGTTTGCCCGGAAATCGATGAACAGACAGACAGACATACAGACACACCCCGGACAGACAGAGCGACAGACAGACATTTCGTAAAAACCACTTTTTTGGGTTCCTGGGACCTTAAAACGTGTAAATCCGTTGAAATCTCGGAATCGAAAATTTCGACCGTCACAAAGCTTTCCTTATACTACGTATAAATTGGAAAGCAAAAAACGGTGCCCCCTCAAGCAGGAGCGTGTGAGGGTGGCACATGATCCCATATGTCAGCTCAACATGACATTCAGGCTGGTGGTTCTCGCCATATGCCCAATGCAACAAAATCATGCCCTCAAGGTCGCGCTAGCAGTAGACAAATTTGGTTTGCATAGCAAAATTCGCAGAAAGAAATCAACTCAACCGAGTGCATAGGCATTAATTTAATTTAAAAATTACTTTGGACCATTTTTTATAGTTATTTCTTGCTTTTTTCACATAGTATTAAAGTTTATTTTATGCATACTGCAAACTCTTGCCGTGCTGCTGAGTGTGGTGGCCTTGGGGCAGGCACTTGGTGAATGGTGGTAGCTATCCATTTATATAGATCAATGATGACATTAGACACGATATGGTTGCCATTGATTAGAGCAAAAGTGAAGTTCAATTAGAAGTTTCAAGCTAGTATACTCTGGCGAGGGCCGTGGTCAAGTGGTTAGAGAGCTTGCATTTCAAGCCGAAACGGGCTGGTGATTGGTTGGTGCAAAAACAGAATATTTCAGAATGTACATTAGAAAATTTCAAGGTCACAGGCGTGTCGAAAGGGAAAATCGTGCCCCTATAAATAATAAGCCAGTGACAAAAATCTGCTGAGATTCCACTGAAGCCTATTTGCTCAGCGGAGCGAATCATCCGTGTGTACACTATAACAGCAGTCTCCATAGTCAAAAAATAAAAAAAAAACATTGCTAACTTTTCTAAACTTTGTTAATTTAACTCGAGTTAAAAGCTTCACCTGATACAAATTACCTGCGAGTTATAGATGAGGGTGGGTAAGCATTTTCAAGGTTGAGTAGGTTTTGAACCAGTAAGCAAGGGGGAAGGGGGCAAGTCGTGCTCCGTAACTGAATGGATGACCCCCAGTGAGGGTCAGTTGCTGACTAAGCTCCATGCCCTTTATATTGTACGTACAAATTCTCGACTATTCCTTACACACTATTCGGGTTGGCTGTGTTATTTCACTTAATTACAGACGTTCCTTCTATTTCCTGAACCGCTTTTCTTCCTCCGATCATTGATTTAGTAGCTTTTTGGTCGGTAGATATTTGTGAATGATCACTGGACAATGCGGCGGGAAAAGTAAGGAGCGGAATAGTATTTTTGGTTGCCGGAAGCAAGGTCACAAGGAAGAAGACCCATCGGCAGACCGAGGTCAACCCTCGAGGAAAGTATTGAACAACTCGCCGCAGCAAGAGGGAAAACAATGGCCGAGCATAAGACGTCAGCGTCCGACCGGGAAATGGGTTCTGGCGCTGCGCACGTGGCATTGAGGGGAAGAAGAAGAAATAGAATGTTTCGTGCTGTATATTTCACACCTGTAGACAAACTAAAAAAAGTAACCAAATCAAATAAGCCATCACTTCCGCATACACACCGACCGGTGCAAATACTCGAATGAGTCCCGCGCCTAAAAAAAAACACTAAACAGTAATATAAGTAATATAACATCGGTATCGGCATCTACTCGAATGTGTACATGGTTAAGTCATGCTTTCGCCTGTTTCATTGCGTCAATGGTAAGCTTGTCCCAGCTAGCCCATTGTCACTTGAAGCCGGTGTAGGCTGACATCGAGAACTTAAATCAGTTTGCCAATGGTCAAAACTTTAATAATGTCCGAAATCCATGGGGTCGTTGGTATTAAACAAGGAACCTATGGGCCTGGGTCATTAAAAAGTCCTTGAAAAAATTTACAATACATTACAACATCGGTGTTTATGTACACGTATTTAGGGGGAAAATATAGTATTTCATTTCTTTTAATTCGTGGTCAGGCGACATGGTCATCATTCGTCACTATTTTATGTCCGTATTAAGTGTACCAAGGCCGTATCCCAGAGGGGGGGGGGGGGTCAAGAGGGTCCGGACCACCACCCCCCCCCCCCCCACCCGCGAAATATTTTCAGCGTACTTCTAGATAGAATGTAGTTTTAAATTTTTTTTTAAAGATTAATCGCATACAAACAATTTAATGAATGTATCCGATTGACCTCTTCAGTCGCCTCGCTAGGTTATTACCTGTGATGAGTACGACACGTTTCCGATTGCATGGCTTGTAAAGACTCGCACAAGTGCAAGCACGTTACCACCTGGCCATCGAAGTCGATACATTGAAGTTACACCACACTTCCAGTGAAGATGTGCACGCCACCGGCACCCGAGATTGAAAGCTAGTGGCGGAAGATCGTCCGAGATTGAAAGCTAGTGGCGGAAGATCGTCCGAGATTGAAAGCTAGTGGCGGAAGATCGTCCGAGATTGAAAGCTAGTGGCGGAAGATCGTCCGAGATTGAAAGCTAGTGGCGGAAGATCGTCCGAGATGGCGTGGTGTAGTGGTAGTGTCCAAAAGTCCTCCAGCCAGGGCTGGATGCGCCTACCTAAGGTGCCCATTCCACCGACCGGCTAGGGCTATTTACAAAAACAGTGACGTGGTAGCAGACATTCAAGACTTAGGCGGGGTTTCCACCGACCTCGCATTGCAGAATTGGCGGAAATGTATATTTTCCTCTATGCCATAGTTAAAATTGATCAATGATCATACAGTAAAATCACAAACAAACAAACTAAAATTAAAAAATGGCGTCATGTAATATGTTAAGTACAAACATTTTAATAGATTTCTATAAAAAGAAAAATTCTAATTTCCGTCAATGTCATTTGCAACAAGCAATGCGAGGTTGATGGAGACGCCACGTAAGTCTTGAATGTCTGCTACCACGTCACCGTTTTTGTAAATAGCCCTAGCCGGTCGGTGGAATGGGCGCCTAAGTCAAAGTTAAGTCAACACCTCCGGTGACGTCAGGTGGACCGCCACCTCCCCCGAAAACAATTTCTGGCTACGGTCTTGCATTATACAAACTTACTCTAGCTACTAGTACTATGGCGCTTATTCCACCGACCGGCTAGGGCTAAATACAAATACGGTGACGTGGTAGCAGACATTCAAGACTTAGGTGGGGTTTCCACCGACCTCACACTATAGAATGCAAATGACATTGACGGAAATTAGAATTTTTCTTTTTATAGAAATCGATTAAAATGTTTGTACTTAACATATCCCATGACGCCATTTTTTAATTTTAGTTTGTTTGTTTGTGATTTTACTGTATGATCATTGATCAATTTTAACTATGACATAGAGGAAAACAAACATTTCCGTCAATGTCATTTTCATTCTGCAATGCGAGGTCGGTGGAAACCCCGCCTAAGTCTTGAATGTCTGCTACCACGTCACCGTATTTGTATTTAGCCCTAGCCGGTGGGTGGAATATGCGCCTAAGTTCAAAAAACCCAGACCAATATATCTTAGTCTTATACTGCATGTTATAGGATCAACTTTGAAATAAAGCCAGATTACAGTTGGGATATCTGCTTACAAGAAGCCCCCCTTCCCCCATCTACACCTTCCGTAAGCTTATTACCAGTGAAAGCTTTTTACAAACTCACTTGATATTCTTCTATCGAATATACTCAGCTCCACAAAGAGGGAGTTGCCACCGGTAAAGGCACTTCCCGCCAAAAAAAAAAATCTATTTTGAATCTAAACTAAGTTATATATCAGCCCAATGGAATTTTTACACAATGTGTAACTATGGCTTACCTTCTTCATCACAATTTTTATCACCAGTTTAGTGGTAAAGGTGTAATATTATTGAAAAAAGGGTTAGTTGGACGTGCATTTCCTGCTGTGTTTGATTTCGGTGGCAAGGTGGTAGCGTGCTTGTACTCTATCATTCGGAGACATGTCGTAACTCAGCACAAGTATTAATTTACTCATTGAAGAGAATGAAGAGGTCAATTTGATAAATTCATTAAAAAAGAACCGGTCCGAGTTTACTCGAACATGCTTTCCAATTTATCAAAATTAGTAGATAGAGAAAATGAGTAATTTCATGGTAAATAATTTTCCTATGGTTAAATTTCCGATATCTCGGGGGGGAGGGGGGGTGTCCACCTGACGTCACTCGTCACTGGTGGTGAGGTAAATTCTAGATAGTTCAGACCCACACATCACCACACAGCAATACTGGCAGGGCACGCAATGCATTTGAGCGCGAATTTTCTATCTTTTTTTCAAAAACATTTTTTTGTACAAAACCAAATACTTTATTGGGAAAGCAACCTGTCCGGTTTCGTTACTCAATTTACCACCTAAAACATACCTGAAGGTAGAAATCATCGATAGAAAGGTGTCGCAGAAAAATTATTTTTTAGTCATTTTTCATTAAAATTTAGTCATTTTTATTTTTTTACCCCCAGAAGCAATTTCCCGCATTTTATCAACATTAACAACAACTACAATATATGTGAATTTAAAAGAAATCGTTGGAGCCGTTTTTGGGAAATAATTATTTTAGACGTTTCTTTGAAGATTTTTGAAAATAAAACCCCCCCTAATTGAGTTAGCCCAAAATAAAAAAATGGTCCCGAGGTATGATTTTTGTGAACCTACATGCCGAAATTCATCAAAATCGACCGAGTAGTTTGCCCGGAAATCGACGCACAGACAGACAGACAGACAGACATTTCGTAAAAACCACTTTTTTTGGGTTCCTGGGACCTTAAAACATATAAATCCGTTGAAATCTCGGAATTTCAACCGTCACAAAGCTTTCCTTATACTACGTATAAATTAGAAAGCAAAAATATGCATCCAATTAACCTTAAAAAATAGTCATTAGCGGCAGGGGCCTCACAGTCATCGAACAATTAGGGGAGACGGGAACGCTTCGGGAGTGCGTGCTACTCCCATCATCATGTCCTGAGAAGGGCTGATGGTTTATCTTCTCTGAATTATTCAGTAAATCCGATCCCCTCGAGAGAGAGTTGCTGCCAACCAATCTATGAGATTCTCAGTAGAAGAGTGCGCTGAGATGAGAAATATGTCACAGAAGAAAAATTACTGTCTGTTAAGGAGGCAAATGATAAGGAAGTCTAAGCTTGCTCATTGTCGCTTCACTTCTTCTTCATTTTCTTCTCCTCCTTCTTCTTCTTGTTCTGGCTCTACGGGCCTTGATGAGCTTTGACCTGGTCAATAACACTCCTCCAGTCATTTCGGTTTTGTACAAGGCTCCACCAGCTGCGGAATCCCATCTCGTGAACGTCAGTTTCAAACTCATCCTTCCAGCGTTTTCGAAGGCATTGTCGCTTGTAGCCAGTGTAAGTTTACATCAAGGACGTGTATACCTGTTCACCAATGGTCAAAACTTCATGCGGGAACGACCCAAATGTACAATAAACTAATGGGGTGCGTGGTAGGTCCATCAATAAAAAAAAATTCGCCACATATGAAAATTAATCCAATGTTTTTCTTTTCTTCCTTCCTTTCTTTCTTTCATTCCATTTCTTTCGTTTTAAAAAATAATAATATAATGTTGCAAACGTTCTGATCACTAAAAGCCCACATGGGCGATGGTATCAGGACGTTTTACAAAAAGACGCAAAATCTGATTCTTTGGACTGTCCCTATTATCATAGAACTCAAAGCGCTCTCAGGGTAATGCATTACAAAGCGATCATCGCCACCTATACTTTCCTCTCCCTTTCTGAAAGTATTTTCATCTGTATTGTATCTACTTCAATATATACCTATGTATTTTGACTTTCATATCCGATAAACTGTGAACTGTAAAGTTGTGTACCGTACATAATCCGGGAGTACGTTGTATATGGATGGATATACCGTATAGTGATATTACAATAGTACTAAAAAATCCTTTTCAGAGTTTTTTTTTTATAGAAAGTCAATTTAGGAAATTTTATATTATTTTATTCTATGCAGTGTCGTTATTTTGAATTTGGCACTTTTGCTATTTAGGGAGATTTCATCTACATATTGAGACGGCAACCAATGTTCGACATCCGGAAATTTTCGTCACAACTTATCATTCCCCCCCCCCCCCCCCCGTTCAAAATGTAATGTATATATTATGGCATTAAATTTGGAATGGAACCCCCATACGTTTTGTGTATACAAACACATGCAAAGTAGTTCTATCTGATTTGAAAATGAAGCATAGAGAATTTACATGGAGATGTGGGACTTGGGAAGGCATTACGGGATATTCTATTGTGAATTTGCAACCTTTTCTGGGCGAACAGTAAATATTTATTCTATGGTTGTAACTTGTAAGGCGGCTATTCCACTTGTCAATATTCCGTCATTTGTGCATCAATAATAATTGATGAGATTTTTGTTTAAGGAGACTATTACTTATCTATTATAGGCCTATATTAAATTATAATATGGTTGAGACTAAGAATTATTTATGCATAAGTGACGGAATATTGACAAGTGGAATAGCCGCCTAAGGAATAAAAACAATGCGGTGTGTTTATGGCTGTCTCATTTATTTAAAAAATTGTAAAAACCCATACCTTTATTTAATCATAATTTTAGTGATTGAGTATCAAACGGACGACCCGTAATTTTCCGGCTCATAGTTGAGTTCTCTACCAACTAGACTACTATTTTAAGACAGAACTAGAGTTAAAGTTGGAGGTTTAAAACACAGTTGACGTGGTTAAGTCAGCAGTAACTGAAATATGGGCTAAAGCTCTTTGGGGGCCCGCCCCCTATAGCCGCAACACTCCACTTTGAACTGAGAGCCACATAAACTGCAGTCGTCTTCGTATAGTGTTTTACTGGTACCTTGGGAACACTCCCCAAAAATTTCAAAATAAAAACAGACATGTAGGTAATAGTCTACACGTAGCTGGATTTCTTCATTGTGTTGATAACTATATGTAAGTAGGTCAATCAATCAATCAATCAATATATTCAAAATTAAGAATACAATACAAAATATACATATTAGAAAATGAACCCTATAGGCCATGTGGCCCGTGATGGGTTCTGTCTTAGTTGCTAGGTTAGTATTATAAGATGTTAATATTAATTATAGAATAATAATTAAATAATAAAACTAGGTATGCGGTACATTATACATTATTTGGCAAATTGGCATTCTCTTCGTTAAGCTATTCTCCCGGATATATTATGTTTATAAACTGTGGATTACTATGCAGAAATTGCTTAATTGTTTTACGGCACTTCTTATCTGGCATTAATGTTTTAAGATCAGTTGGTAGTGCGTTAAAAGCTAAAATCCCTAAATATAAGTGGGAATGTTTGTACGAGGCTGTTTTAAAAGTAGGTATTTGGAGATTGCGACTCTCACGCAGTAGGTATAGTACATATTCAAAAGTTAAAGAGTCTTCTTCTTCTTTTCATGCATCGTCATCAAAACAATTTGGACCTTTGAGACTGCCGCTCTGAAAAGGGAATACGTGTTCATGCCAAACCTAGCCTCAGGTTTTTCAACCTGTCTGTCTGTCCTTCTAACTTCCCTTATTGGATTATTCATTCTTCTTCTTTTAATGCATCTTCTATCGAAGATCGGCGACCAATTTGGCAATTTGGACTGCTGCTCTGAAAAGGGAATACGTGTTCATGCCAAACCACTGCCTCAAGTTTTTCAACCAGGATGTTCTTCTTTTGCCGGGAGCCCTCAGTCAGCAGCAACTCGGCTTATCATATATGGTGCGTAGAGACTCGCACAAATACAAACACGCTACCACCTTGTTGCCTTGCCTACCACAGCTGTTTCTATAAGTATATATTTTTTGCTTTCCAATTTATAGCCTACGTAGTATAAGGAAAGCTTTGTGATGGTCGAAATTTTCGATTCCGAGATTTCAACGGACTTACACGTTTTGAGGTCCTAGGAACCCAAAAAAGTGGTTTTTACGAAATGTCTGTCGCTCTGTCTGTCTGTATGTCTGTATGTCTGTCTGTCTGTGCGTCGATTTCCGGGCAAACTACTCAGTGGATATGGGTGAAATTCGGCACGTAGGTTAACAAAAATCATACCTCGGGACGATTTTTTATTTGGGGCCAGCTCAATTTCGGGGGGTTTTATTCTCAAAAAATTCCAAAAAACGTCTAAAAAAATTATTTCCTAAAAACGGCTCCAACGATTTCTTTTAAATTCACATATATTGTAGCTGTTATTAGTGTTGATAAAATGTGGGGGCTCGCTTGCCCCTTGATAGCTTGCTTCTGGGGCTAAAAAAATAAAAATAACTACATTTTAATGAAAAATTAATAAAAATTAATTTTTCTGCGACACCTTTCTATCGATAATTTCTACCTTCAGGCATGTTTTAGCTGTTAAATTGAGTAACGAAACCGAACAGGTTGCTTTCCCAGAAAAGTAATTGGTTTTGTACAAAAAAATGTTTTTTTGAAGAAATGATAGAAAATTCACGCTCAAATGCATTGCGTGCCCTGCCCGTATAGGTGTGTGGTAATATGTGAATTTACCTCACCTCTAGTGACGTCAGGTGGGCAACTCCCCCCCCCCCTCCCCAGATATCGGAAATGTAGCCACAGGAAAATTATTTGCCGTAAATTACTCATTTTCTCTATCTAGTAATTTTGATAAATTGGAAAGCATGTTCGAGTAAACTCGGACCGGTTCTGTTAAACGTTTTGAAAACATTACTGTTCCAGTATCTACCTACTTTTTTTCCCTGAAAACAGGTATATATTGGTCCTGGTAAACGGGGAAATTGTTATACAAACTTGTTTTAAAAGGTATTTAATTATTAAAGATAATTATTCTCATCTCCCCCCCCCCTGATAAATATTGAGAGGCCGCCCCCGACTGACAAGGCTAATAAATTAAACCTTTGACCATAAATCTACCACCTACTTCAACATGCACTACATGACTTGTATCTGTACTTGGTTAAGTCATGCTTTCGCCTGTTTCATTGCGTCAATGGTAAGCTTGTCTCAGCTTGTCAATTATCGGTTGTATATAGGTTGACAACGAGGGCACATAATATAAGAGTTTTTCAATGACCTAAAATCCATCTGGAAAGAATACAAAATCTTTCTTCATTCTTTTCCTTGCCCAGTATCCCCTGGACAAGAAGCATATATTTACAAAATACAATAGACATAATGATACCATACCTCATCCCCAAGCTAAAGCGTGATTGGGACAAAGTGCTGCTAAAACAAGATATTATCATATTATTTTTTATATAACAATATAATATAATAATAATCTTTCTTTTCTTCTTTCTTTTCCTTGTCCAGTATTCCCTGGACAAGGAGCATATATTACAAAAATACAATACATAATAATACCATCCCGTATCCCCAAGATAGCGCTTATTTGGGACAAAAGACTCGTACAGTGCTGCTAAACAAGGCTTAATCATTTATTTTAGTTATTTATTTATGTTCATTTTATTTTATTTTTATTTTTATTTTATTTTTACTTGTTATTTTAATGTCGGTTATTCTTATTATTATTAACTCCCATTGACCAATAATAATCCATGGGATCATTGGCATTCGACAAGGTGGAAATAGGCCACTTTAAGAATAGTTCAATGAAATAGGTCAATGAAAATGGTCATTATACTAATGGCTATTACAAACTATTACACAATAGTACTATACATGCTCATAACACCCTGTGCAAAGGGTTTCATAGCTACTACATTTTGGTCTCGAAGTCTCCTATCTTCCATATCAAGATGAGGTTAGTGAAGCGGGTTAAGTCTGATACGAACCTCCCTCAACCCCTCCGCCCCCCCCCCCTCACCTCCCTCCCGTGCCTACACTCAGGCGAGGGGCGGGGGAGCTCTTTTACCCATTTGGTTTACTTTTCCCAACACATCTTGGCTGGTTGCCCTCCCCTGGGACCTGTATCGTCAGCTTTCCTCGTCGTCTGTTTGTGTCTCTATTCGGTCCCGATGAATTTCCAAATAGATTTTCTTAATCCGAGCTGTTGGTAATGAAATTGGATTGTATAGGATTATTTTTGGCTTAAAGGAGCTACATATTAATTTTTATATTCGGGGCCAGGGAGGGTGACAGGAACCATTAACGTGTAGCAAACCCCATTAATCCATTAATCTGTTTAAGCTGCCTCTCTTTGCAGCACACAAAAAATTATTGCAATTAGCTACCGGTACTAGACAGTTGTAACAATAAAATATGCTAGATAAGGTTGTTACGGTCTATTTGACCATAGCCCTATGGCTATAATGAATATGAATATAATATAATATAATATAATGATAATGAATTTATTATCTAATATACATAATTATATACAATACAATATACACTATCCCTAATCTCGTCCATGGGAATTGTCTGGGTATTGCCCATCTATAATTAAGCAGGCCATTCACGATGGCTCCAAACGGACTAGCGCCAAACCTAAATGGCGCGTCCTTTTCCATTTGGCGTTAGCGCCATTTAGAGGGGTCATCACGAC
The DNA here is from genome assembly GCA_963971405.1 of Psococerastis gibbosa. NCBI lineage: Eukaryota > Metazoa > Arthropoda > Insecta > Psocodea > Psocidae > Psococerastis > Psococerastis gibbosa. The sequence continues at coordinate 38,741,967 of OZ020489.1, read as the reverse complement.
TACGCTGAACCAGACGCTCCAAATCTTTCAAATTGTACAGTGTAAAAGTACCTCTTCCATATCGTCTCACTGTACAATTTGAAAGATTTGGAGCGACTGGTTCAGCGTAGTCGTGATGACCCCTCAAAATGGCGCCAACGCCAAATGGAACAGGACGCGCCATTTAGGTTTGGCGCGAGTCCGTTTGGAGCCCTCGTGAATGGCCGGCTTAAGTCACTGTTCCAGGCTTTTATCACTTCAGGGGCGCCTAGGCTAAAAGGGCCTGCCCCCCCCCAACAGTTTCTCCGGCCCCTCCGCCCCCCCCCCACTTTTGAGATATTTTACATGTTGTTAAATTGCAGAATTAGTGAACGGTATACCTACACCCAATGAAAAATGTTTTGTTTTTTCATTGCCCCTCCCCAGATAGAAGTCATGCCTCTCCATGGCCCCCCCGCCTTAAAATTTCTAGCGCCGCCACTGTACACTGGTACACACGTGTATTAGGCTTAGACCTAGCTGTCCAGAGTGAATCATTATTATGCAATTGAGTACAATAATTGTCAGCACAACAAGGTACCTAGCTCATAGGTTAACTGTAAAACTACAATACTTTTCTGAATGAAAAAGGTTTTTAGCTGTGGATTGCACGAGTTAAGCGCCGGCGGATATGGGTGACAAGAAAATGACGTCACATTCCAGATATGACAAATACTAGTTCTATTAATTCTCAGCTACTCGTGGCATCAGAAATTACGTCACATTCTATACAGTCATAGGACACCCATTTTAACCACCAAACCTAAATTGATGGGGGGAAATATTTTTTCCTAACGTACTAAATAATATGGTCGCCATACCAAGTTGAATCCAGCGGACCAGAGCAGGTTCAAAGCTGCAGATAACTTGGTCGTGTGCACAGCGCCGGTAGGGAAACATGGTAGGACTTGTCCTGGTCACCTCCGAACTAAATCGTGTGACTTCACTGTGTTTCCCAAGTGGATCGGAATTCACTATAATCAGGGGGTTCACTGTCCTATGGGCCCACACCGTGGCCTTGGACTGTGTCCAACCATACTACTACTAAATAACATTTTGTAGGGATAAAAATAATTTCAATGTCATGAAATAAATCTACTAAATGCATTAAAATAGTTTTTTTTTAAATTATCAAGTAAAGTGTAGCCTACTAACATAAATAAACAAGCCCAGGGTAGATAATTTTTTTAAGACATTAAATTATAGTCGAATGAAACCCATTGGAAATGGAAAATAATATGACAGACATTAAAGGAGAAATAAATTACGGGCGATCTGAGTTCGGGACGTCAGTAGGGGTGGTTTTTAAGTGTGAAACGGTACATCTTCGTTTCCGGCAAAACTACAAGTTCTATGGAAAAACATCACATAGCAAAACGGTAGGTAATTAGAAGATGTACAACTTTAGTAATTACATTTTTTTCACATAACCTCAAATTTTATGAGAAAAATGCCAAAAAACTAAGGTTTTGGTTTTATATTTTTAATTTTCACAAAAAAAAAATTTTTTTACGTGTAATTTGGTGAAAACTTATTTTTTATGTTCTAAATACACTGTAATTTTCTTTATTTAAAATATTAATTTTTTCTAACTAATTTCGACCATGTAACGGGTTTTCCCCGTTATTTCTACGCCGCACCAAGCCTTGGTGCGACGATATTCTTCTTTTCATTTTCATTTAACCCCTAGTGCCTTGGAACTATATCCCAACTATTTCCCGCCTTCCGTCTTCCGACACGTTCTCCCTTCGCGCCAATGGACATAAAATTTCCCTTTTCACGAGACGCCATTTTGCCATTTATTATTCAGCCATCAACCACAGAAGAATGGTTCGTAATTATTTTCAATTATTTCAGTAAATTCAGCCTTTTCATATTAAAAGTTACAGTTATTTTATCCTAAGTTTAAGCAGCATTCCAAAACATATAATATTGACCAAGTAGCACTTCATTTTATGTAAGTAAACCTTCCTCGTTAAACCTAACCATTCATATTTTGTTCCTCAGAGGCAACGCTAAGTCCGTGTGCGCAGGGGGAGGGCCCCCTTTTTCCTTCCCACCAAATCCACCCACTTCCAAGTTCCAGCAGCTTTATTTTATATGACCATCGTGCCAGGGAAGGATAGAAATTAAGTAACCGGGGTTACCAAAGGTGGACATTTCCAGTGTCCTCGATATTGGGAGGAACAAGAAGTAGAGCCGATGGATTACTCCGGTGGGTGTATTCACTCCTTTATTTTACTTATATTAATTTTGAAGAATAATCAATAAATAATTAACAAAAATCAACTTTAATGATTTTAGACTTTTAAGATTTTTAATATTGTAATTTACTAACACCCGGTATAATTTGTATTTTGAAATGTTAGATAGGTTAATTAATATATTTATTATGACCCGTACCACATTTTATTTTATTAGGCCTTAGGTTGATTCACTAGAATCTACGCCCTGCCTACCGATGAGCTACCCGCAGAGCGGGGGTTGCCTAAGAGCCATTTTTAACAACTACCCGCTACATTTGGCGCCCAACGTGCATTGTCTATTTTAACATAACGTTTTGAACTTTTTCCAGTTTGTGATAATAATAAATGTCAGTAAGTTAGTGCATCAGAATTTCATGGCACATTTGGCACCCTATATCCTATGTTATAATTCTATTTCTAACTTTTTCAGGTTACTTGTGTGTATTGTTACTTAATTTTCTCTTCACACGTGTCATTTTTCATATTAGTTTGACTTCTGAAATTTTAATTTTCATCCGCCATTTTATTTTCTTATAATGTAAAAGTTTGTTTTCGCATTTTGGCGACAAACATGATGACAAATTTCCCTACTAGGATTTCGATATTTAATGTTTATGAAAATGGCGCTTGTTTTGATTTTATTGTTGACAATAATTGTCTTTATTTCAAAAATATTTTATAATATTCAATTTTGGCTTTTAGTTAAAAAATTGTATCATTGGATGGGTGTGCCGTGTAGTGCTTTGTGATATTTGTTGCGTTTTTAAGGTACGTGGTCATTACAATTCACAAAATTATTTAGTTTTTTTTTCTCAAACATTACGGCAAATATGCCTTCCTATTACTTTTCAAATATTGAGAAGATCATTTTAACCTCCTTGGCAAACAACATGATTACTTTCATTTATGGTTTTTGTGTGACAATGAATATTTTAATGTTTCTGTTGGCACTTTCTTTCAGCTAGTTGTAAGATTTTATTTAATGCTTGTAGGTACAAGATTTTTGTTTCAGGGAATAATGTTTCTACTTTTATTGTTGGGTCGGTACAATTTGTAAACTGTTGTAAAGAATTGGGTTTTTATTTTTATTTTTTCACTATTATGGCATTCTATGCTAGCCACTACTTTACTTTTGACATGGGTCTCTAGTTTTGGGGGGTTCTCATTAGAAAGTACTGGTGGTAATTTAATTTGTTTTGTGAATGAATGTGTTTCTCCTGCTATGCTCTATGTTAGTGTACTAGCTAGGTAGTTTCGATGTTCAGTTTTCCCTATTTCGTAATTCTTCTATAGTCTCGCCATGGTTTCGCATTTATTTGACTGAAGTAGCTTAATGTTTTATGATAGATATTTTTTTTCTCTTGTATCCACTTCAGTTTGTTTTACCAGTCTCTCTGTTTTAGGGTTTCCGCCCAGGTGGAAGGCCTCACACCCCGTTCTTGCAGGGATTGTAGTTGACAGTCATGTTAGTTTTCGGTCACGGATTGTCACGTAGGTACTATCAGTTAACTTCTTCCACCTGCGTAGTTATTTCCTATGAATATTTCCAGACTCTCAGTCTTTTCCTTAGGTACCTTCGCGCGGGGTTACCGTTTTCACCTTCGACACGGTGAGGTTCTTGGAGACAGTCGACGGTCTTCCAGAGTTTTTAGTGTCCCTTTTTAAAGGTTTTCTTTTGTTCTTTTCCTGCCCTGTTCTTTTCCGGTCCTTTTTGTTTATGATTCCAAATGTGGGATTTGGCGAGTACTTTTGCTGGTTTAGGTTTGTTTTCAATTGTACCGTCTGGATGTTTTTCCCTGTTGCACACTTTCCTGGTTATATGTTATTCTAATTTTTATTTTATTTTCTGGTGGATTAGATTAAGGGGGCTGTATCCCCACGCTATTTGATAAATATGAACCAATTCAATACAGGATTTTGCGGCATTAGTCGCCAGCTGCAGCTCGTTTCGTTTGACGAGCTGATCGATATTGCTACTGATTTAGGGCTATCATCAGAGGGTAGCATAGCGGCTTTACGCCGTCGTATTCGCAACCATGTGTCCACTACAGGTGATATACCTCGCAGACTACAAGCTAGTGATCCCGATGGCTCATTTTCGGGCAGTGGGAATATTCCTTCCCGGGACCCGTCTCCTCCTAGAAGACCCTCATTGCCGGTTACGCACAACGTTTCTCTCCCAATAGTAACGGTGCCCTCGTCTTCTAACAGTGGACCATTTTCGGGTGGTTCCGCTTTGCCCATTTCGTCTATGGTGCCGATTCCAACTCCAGCTGCAGACCCTTCTGCTTTGCTAGCGGCCACCTTTGAGGCAACTCTTTCCAAAATCTGTGACACCTTTACCAATTCGTCGAGCACGTCACACCGGGCTCTAAAGGAGGTATTCCAAGAGCTCGCGGCTCGATCCATTTCTTTCTCCGGCAGGCCCTCTGAAAGTTTTGAATTGTTTGCTCGACGTATTGAGGACCTTTTTTCTTCTTTACCCTTATCGTTTCCTGACAAGGTTCGCGTAGTCGGACAGGCATTAAGTGGCCCAGCGGCCCAATGGTTCCGTCTGCGGAAACACTTATATCAGGACTGGCCTACCCTGTTAGGTGATATGAAACTGACTTATGGCTCTACTGAAAGCGACCTCACAAAGCGGGCAAACCTATATTCCCGCAAACAGGGTCCGAAAGAATCATTCGCGGAATTTTCCACCTTTATTTGTCTGCTGAACAATGATTTGGCCAGACCTCTTCCGCAAGAGGAAATTGTTTCTCTTCTCTGGGAGAACTGCCACCCACGCCTTTTTGAAAGGCTTTCTCTCCGCGTCTCCCCAGAGAACCTGACGATGCAAGACCTAGAGCGCCATGCGCGCTCGCTGGAGATTGCAATGGAGCGGAAAAACACCTACGTAGCTCCGACTGAAGAACTCCTTGCCCACCCTTTATATGGCGATGCCGAGCGGCGAAGGAATTCCCAACGACCAACTACCAGCAAGCTAGCACCGATTGAACCAGTGGTTGAACCGGTTGCCCCCCTGATTCAAAGGCCAACTTCACAAATGGAATCAGCGTCTCCGAACAACTCAGGTTTGTCTAAAACTCTTATTAAGAAGAAGGGACCCCCTCCACGGGCTATGGCAAAACGATCTTGCGCGGGCTGTAAATCGAATAGTCATGGCTCTTCAGACTGTCCGACAACGGCTCGTCCTTTTTGTTTCCGATGTGGTGCATCTAGTACGACATTTGCTTCATGCCCTACATGCTCTCGAAAAGATGTTAGCGGCTTACGCCAAAAAGTTCATGACATGCAGCGGCTTTTGGCAGAGGCACAGCGTGCGTTGGCAGTCGCAGAAGCTTCAACGGGCTCCGGCTCGCCTCAGCTACCTCAGGCAGACGCAGCAGGAATTCCATCCAGAGAACCTGAACACCAACGTTTTTATTTGAAATTGGCCATTGCAGGACAATGTTCGTCTCTGTCCTTGACTTCCCTGGTTGACACCGGTTGTACCGACACGGCGTTATCAGCCAGGCTGATTCCTCAGCTGGAAGCTTTAGGGTTTACCATTCGCCCTCGTAATGGAATGATTGTAGTGGCTAATGGGGCTCACTCTGGGCTAGTTGCGGAGGCAGATCTTCATTTGGTCATCGAGACGGATGAGACTCCCGCGACATGGTTCGGCAAATGCCTATTTGTGGCAAATTTGGCGCAGGACTGTATCATTGGCGTCAATACATTGAGAGAATTACAGGCCACATTACAATTTACCGAGGATGCTGTGATTTTTCTAGTTCAAGGGTCCCCTGTTCGAGCTAGGCTCCATCAGTTGGACTCCCTTCACCTAGCCATTGAAGCGTCATCAGCTGACCTCGATCCAGATGTACACGACGCTGTGAGCCCTCTGGCACCTCCGGAAGCTCACACAGATATTGTTTTTAATCATCCGATACTTTCCGATGATCAATCTAAAGAATTCAATGAGCTCCTGCGACATTGGAAGGAGCGTTTCGCTGACTCTCCGGGACAATGTAACGTAGGTGAGCACAGACTGTACCCTCGCACGGACATTGCTCCCGTGAAACACCGTTATTCCACATTTTCTCCGCCAATCATGGAGTATGTGAAAGAAGAAATTCAAAAACTCCTTGACAAGGGAATAATTCAATATTCGGACAGCCCTTGGAGTTCACGTTTGGTTCTGGCGCGGAAGAAGGATGGCAGTCACCGTATCTGCGTGGATTACCGAGATGCCAACAAGGCTTGCCGCACATCGGGGCAGCCACTTCCACGCATCCATGATTTGTTAGATAAGTTGAAGGATGCTCAGTTCCTAACGACTCTAGATTTATTACAGGGCTTCCATCAGGTGCGCCTAGAAGCCTCGTCGAGATACATGACTGCATTTACGGTTGCATCCATGGGTCACTTTGAATGGGTCTACGCGCCATTTGGCCTAGCCACACTGCCCGGCTCATTCCAGGCCATCCTGGAAAAAATTCTACGACCTGCTCAGGCCTTCGCCTTCACCTACTTGGATGACCTATGCATCTACAGCGCCACCTTTGACGAACATGTCCGCCACGTTAATATAGTTCTTGAGTTGCTACGCAATGCTGACCTCCAGTTGAACTGGAAAAAATCCAAGTTTCTCTCGGCGGAAACAGAATATTTGGGATACGTTGTCGGTGGTGGAGATATCAAAATGTCGGAGGACAAAATCACGGCAATATCCCGGTATCCCACACCCCGAAATCAGCGTGAAGTCCGAGCTTTCCTTGGTTTGGCTGGCTGGTATCGGCGGTTTATCGACCAATTCTCAGATGTGGCGCGCCCTTTGAACAATTTGTTGCGGAAAGACACGCCTTTCCTTTGGGGCAACGAGGAACGGTTGGCATTCGAAACCCTAAAGGATAAACTGATTAGCAAGCCAATCTTGGCGTGCCCTCGTTTTGATCTCCCTTTTACTTTGGCAGTAGACGCTTCAGATGTTGCTTTGGGAGGCGTTCTTACACAAATGATCGATGGACAGGAAAGGGTTGTGGCGTATACCTCGAAGACTCTGGGTCCGGCTCAGCGCAACTACTCCGTGACGGAAAAGGAGCTTCTTGCGGTCATCCATGGTATTACTTCGTTTCGTCAATACCTCTATGGGACACGTTTTACGGTCATTACCGATCATGAAGCGCTTCGCTGGCTCAGCAAGTTGGACACACCCTCAGGTAGAGTCAGCCGTTGGATCACGACCTTGGCACAATACGATTTCGATGTAGTACATCGAAAAGGTAGCCTTAATGTTGTCCCTGACGCTCTTTCTCGCGTTTCAATCATGGCAGCAGCTTTTGTACCCATTCCTTCTACTTTGTATCCCGAAAGAATTAAAAATTCTAATGATACCTGGTACCACGATTTGAGGGGCAAAGTGTCTAAAACCCCGCAAGATTACCCGCTTTTTACATTCCGGGATGAGTTTTTGTATAAGTTGGTAGGTTCCGACCTTCGCTTAGTTGTACCCACTGATGTTCGTCTTGACATCATTAAGGAATACCATGATACTCCCCAAGGGGGACACATGAATCATAACAAGACTACAAAACGCATTCGAAATTTATATTATTGGCCATGTCTAGCAAGTGACGTTCGTCGCTACGTTCAAGCATGTTTCCCATGTCAGCAGTTCAAGGCCAGTAACAAGCCGCCCACTGGGCTAATGACGGTTAAACCGCCCATGCTGAAGCCTGGAGCTCTGTGGTACATCGATCTAGTGGGTCCTCTTCCTAAATCACAGGCCTATCAATATATCTTGGTTGCGGTCGAAGCATGTACTCGTTGGGTTGTCTCAGTTCCTATAACTCATATTACAGCCGTAAAAATTATCTCCGCTCTGACCACACATGTTGTGTACCAGTACGGACCGCCATCGGCATGGCTATCCGACAATGGCTCTCAGTTCACCTCTAGCGCTTTTAAGGAATTCTGTGGGACTTACAATTCGAAGCTAAGGTTTATTCCTCATTATTTCCCATCGGCAAACCCCACCGAGCGCTGGATAAGGACTTTGAAGACGGTGCTGGCCATATTCAGCACAGAAAATCATAAAACATGGTCGCGTTACTTACCTCTGGTGACTTATGCCTTACGAGCCACTGTCTGCGACGCCACAGGTTTTTCCCCTGCAAAACTCTTCCTTGGTCGTGAGCTCCCTGCCTTTCAGGACGCTGTGACCAATCTCAACCACGCCGACCTGGCGTTATTTGATGCCCCAGTCTATGATGAAGCTTTACAAGGTGAAATTAAGGAAATATACGCCTCCATAATAACCACACATAATCGAGCTAAACATGCTCAAGCAGAGGCGTACAATACGAAACGTAAGCCTCTTGTTTTGACTGTGGGAACAATGGTGTGGCGACTCAACCATGCTCTGTCTTCGGCGGCCAAAGATATTACGAAGAAATTTTGTCCCAAATACATTGGACCATTTCAAGTCGCTGAAAAACTCTCGGACACCCAATACAGCTTGCAGAAGTTAAACGGCGAGCCGGCGGGGAAATGGCCGGTGTCTCAACTTAGACCTGTTTGTGTCTAAATTTACTCTTTTGTTTTTAGAATTAATAGCGTTAGTTCCACATCTTTTAACCCTTTAATATTAGTTTTTGTTCGATTGGCTCATTTATGAAGCATCGCTGGTTTCTTTGATTTTTCGCATAGGCTAGTTCTTAAGTTCTTATTCTTGAGGATTTCGATTTTGTTCGTTCCCAAGTGTTTACAATTTCATTTGCCTTTTTCTCTTTTGATGTTATTCCATACTTGTTACGGGTCCTTAATTTTTTTATTGTTTTACGCGCGATGCGCGTTTCCGATTGTTCATTGCATTTTGTGTTGTCTTGTATTGTTCACATATTATGCCTTTTATTGTACACACGCTGAAACATTTTTTTGTTTTACGCGTGTGACGCGTTTTTAGTGTAATTTTTGTACTCCTTCCCGCACCATGGTCTTTTCCCGTCCTTTCCCTTTCACTGCTGTCTCTTTGTCAGAGTTCCTCTCTGGCTGGCGCCCATTTCCCGTTTTGCTCTTGTTTGGTTGTTTTACCCTTTCTACTTGTTTTGTTGTCTCAACGAAGTCGCCTTTCCGGCCACGTTCGTGTCATGGGTTTTACGCGATTGTAACGGGTTTTCCCCGTTATTTCTACGCCGCACCAAGCCTTGGTGCGACGATATTCTTCTTTTCATTTTCATTTAACCCCTAGTGCCTTGGAACTATATCCCAACTATTTCCCGCCTTCCGTCTTCCGACACGTTCTCCCTTCGCGCCAATGGACATAAAATTTCCCTTTTCACGAGACGCCATTTTGCCATTTATTATTCAGCCATCAACCACAGAAGAATGGTTCGTAATTATTTTCAATTATTTCAGTAAATTCAGCCTTTTCATATTAAAAGTTACAGTTATTTTATCCTAAGTTTAAGCAGCATTCCAAAACATATAATATTGACCAAGTAGCACTTCATTTTATGTAAGTAAACCTTCCTCGTTAAACCTAACCATTCATATTTTGTTCCTCAGAGGCAACGCTAAGTCCGTGTGCGCAGGGGGAGGGCCCCCTTTTTCCTTCCCACCAAATCCACCCACTTCCAAGTTCCAGCAGCTTTATTTTATATGACCATCGTGCCAGGGAAGGATAGAAATTAAGTAACCGGGGTTACCAAAGGTGGACATTTCCAGTGTCCTCGATATTGGGAGGAACAAGAAGTAGAGCCGATGGATTACTCCGGTGGGTGTATTCACTCCTTTATTTTACTTATATTAATTTTGAAGAATAATCAATAAATAATTAACAAAAATCAACTTTAATGATTTTAGACTTTTAAGATTTTTAATATTGTAATTTACTAACACCCGGTATAATTTGTATTTTGAAATGTTAGATAGGTTAATTAATATATTTATTATGACCCGTACCACATTTTATTTTATTAGGCCTTAGGTTGATTCACTAGAATCTACGCCCTGCCTACCGATGAGCTACCCGCAGAGCGGGGGTTGCCTAAGAGCCATTTTTAACAACTACCCGCTACAACCATATATGGAAAAAGTACCCTAATTTTCAATCGAAAAATCTCACGTCAAAATGTCAATTTTTTTTTAAATTAGGTGAGCTTTTTGTTTGTTGAAATCTCTACTATTTCCGATGGTATAAAAAACAATATACACTACTGTGCGAAATTTTCTCAAAAAGTGCAAAAAACTAAATCAAAAAATGATGTCTTTAATATTTCAAAAATAGTCCGGTCAATTTATTCATACAAAATTACCTATACACAATAATTCGCAGCCAATATTGTACTAAAACATCATTCGATTATTATTTTTAGGTTATGTAGGCTAACGTTAAACATACTATTTAAGAACGAAAATATTACTATTTTTACCTTAGAGCTGATTGACACAGATATAAATATCGCGGGCTTAGATAAACTAGCCTAAATTATATTAATATTAGTAGCTTACACTTTTTAATTTGTAAATAATCTCCCAAATTAAAAGTTAAAGTACCGCATTACTAGCGAAGGCCAAAATTTTCTCCCGAATGACTACAAGATAGAACTGCCGGTTGGTTGAAGTTATCAAATGCAGACTATAATATGCAACGCCATTTTTGTTTTTTAAAATGTCCTGAACTATTTTTTATGGATTTTATTATGGACTTAAAGGTCCCATAAGTCCTCCATGTCAACCTACACCAGCTACAAGTGTTAATGGACAAGCTGAGACCAGCTTACCATTGACGCAATGAAACAGACGAATGCATAACTTTACCAAGTACAGATACGAGTGTTATAACACCATTACAAAACTATTAAAACAACAAAACCCAGTGACTAAATTCAGTACATACAAACACCGTGTGAAACTACCTTTCTGAATAAGAACAATGACCCGAAAAATTTGAGTCATGGAATATTACAGTAAGAAAACGTTAAAAATTTAAAAGAATGGTGGAGGAAGATGTGTAGTTTGATGTAAGGGGAAAGCGTAATATTTCATAACCACCCCTCTTGAGACAGTGGGTTGTCACCGCCAATTGTTTATATCTAGTGCTCACTTTACATATACTTTCTCCGTTCTATTACCCCACACCAGTTTCTGCCAGTATATTTTATACATTCCCTTAATGGCGTTGCGGCTGTAACTTAAGTAGGTAGACTGTTTGTTGAAGTGCTTCCACCATTAATGCTCAATTTCTGTTGCTGGATGAACTTGGTTTTCTTTGTAAAAGTATAAGCTTATTGTTGTCATCGGATGAATGGTGGTGCCACGCGAATAGAAGAGAAGGTGGACACCTGCTACAACGTGTGAGGGACTATGCGATGGAGGGTACAAGAGCTATAGGACGACCGAGGATGTCCCTTGAAACAAAAGAGATCTCAGGAACCTCGGTCTCTCACTGGATAATACTCAAGATCGGAACACCAGGAAGTTGAAGATCCGTGTAGCCGATCCCGTGAAAGGGATAAGGCGCTGTTAAAGTAAGTAAGTATCAGATGAATGTAAGATAATCATATTACAAGTAAACATTGGAGGTCCACTGCAATGTGCCCGAGGAGACCGCGGAACACGTGGGTGGCCACTGTCTAGCCCTCTGGCGGATAAAAACAAGACGACGGCCACCTTTTGGTTCGCCCGCGACTAGAAGATGCTGTGTCCCTGACAGACATCTTTCAGATGCCAATGACAAGGCCATCCAGGCGGCAATTATTTGGATCAACGTGTCCTAGACCCGGACACGTTAAGTAAGATAAATAAGTACGGTACGCAGAGGCGTAAAGTTTTAGAATGATGGCGGGGGCAAAACTACGTCTGACGTCATCAGGCAGGATAAGGAAAAATTGAAAATATAAGAGTAAACTAGTAGGGTTTTACGCATTTTAATAGTAGTAAAGTGTAGCTGTAGATTTTACAAAGCTAAAAAAGGAATGCCTATATTCATTTGCTGCAAAGGGGACCAAGAAGTATGAACCACGACTTCCGTTGCTCGAGGCTGGGGGGGGGGGCAAAGCCCATCCCAAAAGGAGCTGGTGGGGGGCAAGTTGGACCGTGCCCCCCCCTATTTTACGCCCCTGACGGTGTATATACAACTGTATAATGCCCTGTATGAAGGTGAGCAATTTCAGGTGCGTCCATCCTCTCTATCATGACCGTGCCCAGAGGAGTGGTCCACGAGGTCCGGACGCCCCCCCCCCCCCACTAAATAATTTTTTTTATGTAAACCTGTATGATTTGAGGAATTTATACATTGATTCATTAATAAGTTATGTAAAACTTTGTACCGTAAAATTAACGTAAAATGTAACGTAAATGTAACGTAAAATTTGAACCCCCCTCCCCGAAGTCAAAACCTGGGCACGGCCTTGCTCTCTAGGACTAGTAACATGTCAGGGGGGGGGGGGGCAAGATAACAAGTCTAAATAGGAAAAATATAAAAAAGATTTCACCTTGCCCTGCCTACCCCCCTCTCCATAGAAAGTTGCGGACGCCCTTCAGTAATTTCCTGCAGCAAAACAAGGGTCAGGCTTCGCGTCTATGTTGCTGCTTTTTAGGCGTAAAATAACTTTGAATGTTTTTTTACATAATATTATCCTTCCAAAAAAAGAGGCAAAGCAAGAAGTTATCCAATTGATGCAAAGATTTTCATATATTATGTTAAAAAGAAGGCCTGGATATTTTTGACTAAATTAATTAATTATACTTGTTCGACAGCAGTAGGCCTACAAATATATGGAATTGGCCTTATGAAAAATTCATAGAAAAATGTAATCTTTTGTAGTAAATTTCAATTTATGCAACTGAACACTTAACCTATTGCTCTCAAAAACATAGCAAAGTGCATTAGTAGATTTTATGTTATAGATAAAAACAGACGGGTGAATTGCCTGCTTTTCAGAAAGCGGATATTTTTAAAATTACAAAGACACTCACGGTCGGAGTTACTTGATGAAGCTGTACAATTCGGGATAATGGGCCCTTTTCGATCTGAAAGCGTACTTCCAAACGTTTCGTCAACATCTGCGGTCAACATCTTCAAACTTCTAAGATTGTATCTTGGAGGCTCAGCTGCTGAGCAGATGTTGACGAAACTTTTATAGAAGTACGCTTTCAGATCGACCACGGCCCATAATAACGGATTCTGCTGCTTCATCATGCATTTTGACCTTGTTTCATGTCTTTGCGGCTGTGAAACGGGGAAATTTATTAATTTAGTTAATTTAGTAAAAAAAAATACTCGGGCTTTGTATAAAAAATATTCAGAAATCTTTGCAGCAAACCTAAAAATTTTAAAATGTTATAATAACGAAGGCTTTCATGGCCGGAGTCTAACAAGGGGGCAGAAGAATCCGGGCTAATAGGCCGTGGTCAATTTGCGATACAATCTTAGAAGTGTACGTGTACGTAATGTCACTGAAGATGTCAACCGCAGTTGTTGACGAAACGTAAGGAAGCATACTTTCAAATCGACCACGGCCTTTTAGCCCGGATTCTTGTGGTCTCTTATATAAAATTTTAATTTAAAAAAATTGTTTAGTCGTTCAGGTTTTTGAGACCTACACATACGTAAGGTATTATTATTTTTTCAGGGCAGTAGAAAAGGAGCGAAAGGTACAGTACATGTTGGCCGGTGGAAGAAAGGCTGTGGTCTCCCTGGGGTACTTTCGGTCACCTTCTACAGACCCCTGTCCAACTTGCCCCCACTTTCCCTACATCACCCTTTTTCTCTAACACTTGAATAAAGCCATTTTATTATATTTATCTGAACGTAAAACTAAGATTGATATGTTTTTTATATAATAATTATACAGACTGCAAGAATGACACTTACATATACCATAGAAGCCTTGTTGACGAGTTTCAGATTAAGAATGGATGGCAGCAACCTACTAACAGGCTTCCCCGTCAACCTGAATAGGAATTGTCTTAATGGTGATGATTCTGGTCTCTTTGCACTGTGTTATGCACGAGCCGTGGCCTCCTGCTTGAAGAAGGGACTAAAAGACATAAGAAGAAGAATGGTTTCAGACTAATTGCCAAAGAGCATACGCCAAAATTACCCAAGCACAGATCTACGATGACTTACCAGTTGTTATGTAGTAAGGCCGATAACTTCGATGAGGCCATCGTCAGTCGCAGGTTCGAAAGTCCCAGTGGCTCTGTTCCATGGCCTGGTACCACCACCATATCTGCCAACGGCCTTACCATGTTGATTCCATTAGAGCAGAGCATGTTTCAAACTGCGGCAAACTTGTTAGTGTACACAGCGTTGGCAGAGGAACATGGTGGGACATGATATCGCGCTGAGACTAAACCAGAGAGTCTAAGTGCGTGTCGAGTCCTGGTCACCTCCGATTTAATCGTGTGGCTTTACCATGTTGCCCAAGTGGTTCGGAATCCACTATAATCAGGAGGTCCACCTTGTCAGTCAACTCCCCTTTCTCCCGAGTTGAAAGAGTCTGCCCGTAGGGTGCCTCAAGTTAACAAACAGACTCACTCCCCCCGCCAGGGTTGCATAAAGTAGAAATGCTGAAAGCAGGCGTTGGAAACAACAACAACAACAACAACCTCCATAACTGAAATAAATAATTTAAAGCTATAAAATATAGACTGAAAATGGGAGAATACGTACGCTACCTAAAGCAAGACTTATAATATACAGGTGTATCAAGGATAATAGCAGCACAAAGCAAATTTCTGTTGACTGAATTAGTCACCTTAGGTTTTGAAGAGCCCTCCAAAAGCAAGAAGCACCATATTTAAGGGCAAACCGGAGTCGCCGATATTCCATTTCTATGCAAACTTCAATTTCTCCTGAAATATCGAACGTGTAGAACAATGAAAAAGTGCTGAGTCGCAAGAAGAATTTTTTGTCCTAATTTTGTTATATACTATGTTCCAATCATCAATACCGCTCGGCTATAGTTAGTGAACTTGATACACAAAAAATAACGGTCACTCATCAGGAGTTCAAGTTGAAGGAGTTCATCAACTGTGGCGAATTGGGGCCACATAGGCCTACTATATATATCAAAATTTGGAGAAAGAATTCTTGTTGCGACTCAGTATTTTTTCATTGTTCTGCGTTCCATATTTCATGAGAAATTGAAGTTTGACACAAGCACGTCGTATAAGACTGTGCTATGAGTCAACCAAGCCTCAACTGATAGCCAGTTAGGTGTGTATTCTACTGGTCAATATTCCGTCATTAAAATTGTGTGATTAAAAAAAGTTGAGATTTCTGTTTTGTAGATAAGTTAAGTGTCTACATAATAGTCTCCTGAAAACAAAAATCTCAAATTTTTTTAATCACAAATGACGGAATATTGACCAGTGGAATGTATACACGGCTTATTATTTATGAAATGGATAATGGCGTCAGTTTGTGTTTTCCTGCAGTTTTGTAGCTAGGCAATATGCAATACTATACACATGAACTGTATACTTAAGAGACGTGTTAATAGAAAATTAATTAAAAAGAATACGCCAAGACACGTAGAAACTACCCACATAAGTTACTTTACTCTTGTTAAAATGTGTGAAAACCCACAATTTTGCCCTTATTCTTCCCCTAGGGAAACTCCAGTCCCCCCCCTTTTTTTGAGTTAAGTTCAATACCTATTATTACTATGTACAATGAAAACCGTTATATTTACAAAAGAAGCGGTCCGAGTTTACTCGAACATGCTTTCCATTTATCAATTGGTAGATAGAGAAAATGAGTAATTTCATGATGGTAAATAATTTTCTTATGGTTAACTTTCGGATATCTCCGGGGGGGGGGGGGTGTCCACCTGACGTCACTGGAGGCGAGGTAAATTCTAGATGGGTCAGACCGACACATTGCCACACAGTAATAATGGCAGGGCACGCAAGCTTGAATTTTTTCAAAAACATTTTATTGCACAAAACCAAATAGTTTATTGGGAAAGTGTTACACAATTAACACCTAAAACATGTCTGAAGGTAGAAATCATCGATGGAAAGGTTTCGCAGAAAAATTATTTTTTAGTAATTTTTCATTAAAATTTAGTTATTTTTATTTTTTAACCCTAGAAGCAAACTATCAAGGAGCAAGCGACCCCCCGCATTTTATTAACATTAATAAGGGCTACAATATGCTGTAGGGCCTATGTGAATTTAAAAGAAATCGTTGGAGCCGTTTAGAGAAATTATTTTTTAGACGTTTTTTTAGAGAATTACACCCCCCCCCCCCTAAATTGAGTTTGCCCAAAATAAAGAACCGGTCCGAGTTCACTCGAACATGAACATGCTTTCCAATTTATAAATTAGTAGATATAGACATGTATAATTTCATAGGAAATAATTTCCCTATGGTTAAATTTCAGAGGGGGGGGGGGGTCCACCTCAATATATATTAAAAACCCCTTAACACTCAATTGCATATTCTGGAACGAACAGACCAATACATTGTAACAGTAGTAACAATGACACATGGCACGTAATGCATTGGAGCGGGAATTTTCCAATATTCCTCAAAAAATAATTTTTTGCACAGAAGCAAATATTTTTTTTTTGGAATGCAATCTGTCCGTTTTTGTTGCCCTATTGAACACCTAAAACATACCTGAAGGTAGAAATCATCGATAGAATAAAGGTTTCACAGAAAAATTATTTTTTAGTCATTTTACATTAAAAATTAGTTATTTTTATTTTTTTACCCCCAGAAGCAAACTATCAAGAGGCAAGCGACCCCCCCGCATTTTGTTAACATTAATAACGACTACAATATATGTGAATTTAAAAGAAATCGATTGGAAAGCAATAAAAATGGTCCCGAGGTACGATTTTTGTGAACCTACATGCCAAATTTCATCCAAATCCACCAAGTAGTTTGCCCGCAAATCAATGCACAGACAGAGCGGGGGACAGACAGACATTTCGTAAAAATCACTATTTTGGTTTCCTGGCACCTCAAAACGTGTGAATTCGTTGAAATCTCGGAATCGAAAGTTTTCGACCATCACAAAGCTTTCCTTATACTACGTATTAATTGGAAATCAAAAATGATATAGTCTGCAGATCTTCAAAAAATAAAAGAACCGGTCCGAGTTTACTCGAATATGCTTTCCAATTTATCAAAATTAGTAGATACAGAAAATGAGTAATTTCATGGTAAATAATTTGCCTATTGTTACATTTCCAATATCTCGGGGGGGGGGGGGGGAGGGGGGGAGGGTTGCCCACCTGAGGTCACTGGAGGTGAGGTAAATTCCAGATAGGTCAGACCAACACATTACCACAAAGCAAATAAAATAAAATACTGGCAGGGCACGCAATGCATTTGAGCGTGAATCATTTTTTTCATAAAAACAACAAAACCAAATACTTTTCTGGGAAAGCAACCTGTCCGGTTTCGTTACTCAATTTAACACCTAAAACATACCTGAAAGTAGAAATCATCGATAGAAAGGTTTCGCAGAAAAATTATTTTTTTGTAATTTTTCATGAAAATTTAGTTATTTTTATTTTTTACCCCCAGAAGCAAACTATCAAGGGGCAAGCGACCCCCCGCATTTTATCAACATTAATAACAACTACAATAACTTATTTGTGAATTTAAAAGAAATCGTTGGAGCCGTTATTGGGAAATATTTTTTTTAATGTTTTTTTTGGAGTTTTTTGAGAATAAAACCCCCCCAAATTGAGTTAGCCCAAAAAAAAAAAAAAAAACAATTGTCCCGAGGTATGATTTTTGTAAACCTACATGCAAAATTTCTTCAAAATCGACCGAGTAGTTTGCCCGGAAATCGACGCACAGACAGACAGACAGACACAGACAGAGCGACAGACAGACATTTCGTAAAAACCAAAACGTGTAAATCCGTTGAAATCTCGGAATCGGAATTTCGACCATCACAAAGCTTTCCTTATACTACGTATCTATTGGAAAGCAAATATATTATTATCTGCCTCTGTGATGAGTCCACACCAAAGCTATATAAATCCAACACTACATTGAAACTAATATGATTATGCTTTCATGTCCTTTTGAACGTGCTTATAGATCTACATAATTCAAATGACATCAGCAGTCTTGGTTTTGTTTCTTTATGCCTGAAATACCCCCCCCCCCAGGATTTCTGGTGACAAAGACGTTATGGAGGCTAAAGGCATAGTATCCACAATAATGAAAGGGAAATTAATTCTTAGTATGCTTATTTTACATGAAAAAAATCAAAATATATTACTAAAAATGCTGAAAACCCCAATTTTCAGAGCTATTTTTTCCAATTTTTTCTCCGGGGGAGACCCCCGGGCCCCCTCAATGGTAGGTTAATTCGCCGTTATAATATCTCCATTGTACTGCTTGCAAACATTGGCGTAAATAGGCGGGTCCTGGGCTAACCCCCCCCCCCAGAAGCACCCGTAGCCCCCCCCCCCCCCCAGGATTTCTGGTAACAAAGACGTTATGGAGGCGAAAGGCCAATACAATCCACAATAACGGGAAAGGGAAATTAATTCATGGTATGATACTTATTTCATAAGAAAGACGTCACGAAAAAAATCAACATATTGACCAAGTACTTTCACAAAAATATATATCTCAAAATGCTGAAAACCCCAATATTTCAGACCAATTTTTCAAAAAAATTCTTCGGGGGAGACCCCCGGAGCCCCCTCAGTGGTAAATGTATTCGTCTGTAAAATCTCAACTGTACTGCTTGCAAAATGCATGAAACCTCCAGAATTTGGGCCTATTCATCAATTTTTTTCTTCGGGGGAGACCCCCGGGCCCCCATTTTTCCAAGGTATAATATGCGTAAAACCTCACTAATTTGGGCCCAATTATCGATTTTTTTTTCTCCGGGGGATTAAAGTCTTAGGGTCCTAAAGCCCCCGCCCAGAAATGTTGGGAATCTACGCCAATGCCAATAACGATCCTAATCGTAATACTTGGCTTCTAAGCATTAAATCCAATTATTATTATTTTTCAATAATTATTTGTAGTCAGCTGAAGTTATATTGAAAAGTTCAAAGGTATTTTGAAAGTAGTTGGCGGGAAGTCTAAATACAGTCGTGTCACTAGAAAACGTATAAAAAATAAAATGGCGTCAGTTTGTTTATCACTTCATTAGCTTATTAATTTGACGTTATGTTTTTATATTTTCTAAAATTTCCCACGTTATCTAATTATATTAATTAAGCTACAATTAAATCGTTATCGAAAGGTACGCATAATTCTCTCTAAATTGCTCAATCCATGTGGATACATTTAAAAATAGCAGGGTTTAACTTAGGGCTGTCTTGCATGTCTTGTTCCAATAAAATTCCTTTATTAGAAAATGGATGCTGCAATTATTTGCCTACTTTAATTTTATTCTCTCTTCTCTTTTGCATTCCTTATCATTTACGGAAGTTAATTGAATTGAAACTAGTTTAATCAGTAATAAAACCGTTGATACGCCAGGAAGGCATTATCGTAAACAGAGATGACGTACAGTGACAGTTATTGCAACTTTTTTTTAAAAATTACATGATTTGCGTTGCAGTTTTGATTGGACGTAAATATTGATATGGAACGTAAAAAATCTGTACACCTAAATCTGATATTTAAATTTTTACTTAATTTGCTGAAAAAATTATGATAGATTTGATAGAAGACAATAATTCATGCATCACATTATAGGGATTTTTTAATTTTGGGGTTCCAGTTTTTTCATTAACTCTACTAGGCCTACTGAAATTTTAGTCCCCCGTGATTATTTTGAAAAATGTAGGCCCACTAAAAATTTAAAATACCGTGGGATGTGTTGAACGAAATAGTCTTCTACTAGTTGAGTAGACCTATATAACAACATTAAATTAAATAAACCAATAAATCATCAGCATTTTGGCAGCCAATTTTGTACGTTCTATATCCTCTAGCATGCCAATTTGAAAACGTAACACATTGTGTTACGGCATAAACTACTAACAATGACTTATTATTTTTATTGTATATGCTAGTAAAACTAATTTTTGTAAGTTGGCATTGTAGCTCTTAGACAAGAATTTCTAGACCTCGTGGTGGTAACGAAACCCAGATTCGCGCAACTTTTTGCTCCCAATATTATGGTAAATACATATATTTATTCATATATGAAAAGCGTCATGTATGCCAATCCTATTCATATTCCCTATTGTGTTTAAAAAAAAAAGGTTAATCGCATACAAACAATTCAATGAATGTATCCGATTGGCCTCTTCAGTCGCCTCACTAAGTTACCTAATAGGTACTTGTGTCGAGTTACGACACGTCTCCGATCGCATGGCGTGTAGAAACTTGCACAAGTACAAGCACGCTGCCACCTGGCCATCGAAGTCGATCGGCGTAAGTAAATTGTCTTTAGCCTACATGTTTATGTTACAGATGTCGGCAGAGGAAGACGACCTAGAACGGAGATTTAAAGAAGACCTGGACAAGGCTATAGCGTTAAGCTTGCAAACCAATGAATACGAGAAAATAAGAAATGAAACAAGGAAACAGAGCTTTTCACAAGTGGACAGAGTGGACACCAGCGTTACACGTTCAACGACAATTACACTGGCGCCAAGGCCTCGGCCTGGTGCAAAAGCTATCACACCCTCCCCTAACAATTCCACCAACCAGCCCCCAATTTACAGCCAAGTCAACAAGCACCTGCCCCCACCTCCCCAGCCTAGAAAGCAGTCCATAACAACTCCTGCAAATGCGGACCTCATATCATTTACTAGCCCAACCAAAAACGAAAGCACCGAGCTTAAATCACTAAACACACCCTCAAACCGCCACGCCATCTATCCAGATTTACAATTTCTCCTGCAAAATAATACCAACAACCATGCCTCAAACAATAATCCTACTACTTCCAATCCCTTTGGTTTCAATCAGTTGACCATAGACTGCACAAAGACTGAATCGAAACTGCCCTTTCCAAATGTCTACCCGCAGTTACCAGCGCCTGACATAGGTTTTAAACGGTCGGTAATGCCTCGCACTTCTCCATTCCCCCAAACTGTACCAGCGTTGACGAACTCGCCTTGGGGTGAAAATTCAGCACTGGATGTTTTCAAAATTGTTAGTAAACGGGACAATAACAACCTCATTGATTTGTCTCCTCGTCTCCCTTCCATGGACTCTCACTCTGTTCTGGAAGTCTTTGACCCCTTTGCCCCCCAGAAGCCTGTGGCTGTTGAAACTCCTCTGGCTGTTGACACGTACGATACCCAAATGAAGGGTAGTGAGGGAAGTATTTACGATACTTATGACCCGTTTGACTACATGACATCTCCGACTTCTTTGGACGGGTCGCAGGGAGATCCAATTTATTCTGCGGGTGATGAGTCAGTGTCACCTAGAGCGAAAATTGAAAATGGCGACCGGCGTTCTGCATACGGGTTTACACTTCCTTCAGGAGACGTTGATCAAAGAACAGCAGAGTGGATTCGGTCAGGACTGGTTTTCGATCCGAAGCGTATCGTCCGGCCAATCGGTCTGCTTCCTGAAGGTCCTGAATATAAAAACAACAAAGGTCTACTGGTGGAAAAAGTGGATGTGCGTCGGGGAAGCGCGCAGTTAGAGGCCTTCTGCAGCATGGTGAACAAGCTGCGGGCGCAGTTCCTGGCTTCAGACCGGTGTTCCAACTCGGGGCTAGTCCACGCTGCCACCGTCGATTGCACGTATTCGGAAGGAACCGCTGTGAAACTGGTAGTAACATGCACTTTCTCACCGCAATCGATTACGTTTACGTCTAATTTATCATCAAGCATTGACCACGTAATATCGCACGTTGTAGTCATGCTGGAAGGACATCTACCGTCAAATTCAGCCTCAGACTACGTCCTGAAGATCGAAGGTATGTCAGAGTACCTGGTGTCTGAGACTGTGCTTGGTGACTACGAGTACTTGCACCAATGTATAAAGCTGGACGAAGACGTGGCCTTGAACCTGGTATATAGTGGTGACCTGAAGAGACCTCTGGGACGGATGCCTCAAGACGACATCAACGATTTACCTATTCTGCCACAGCACTTGGTGCCTAACGAACCGCTGCAACCAATTACGTATGAGACAATGATTATTCTTTTAGAAACGCTGGAGAAGGAAATGGTGCGAGTGGTGGATGCCGCTCGTGAAATGTCATCGGCAGACAAGCTGCCGCGATTTCAGCCAAACGGTGTTATTCAGGCTGTGAAGGCAATATGCTCAGTGCTGGGCGAAATTGAGACTGTGGACATTACTGAGGCCTTGGAAAATTTTAAGACTGAGTTCAACAACTTTATGCGACGTTCTGACGTTACTATTACTGCCGATCATGGTCCTTATTCTACGGTGGTTGTGAATAGTCCATTAGAGGATTCAATGTTGTCACATTGTGAAAAAATCTCTGGTGCTGTGATGACACTAATTGAGGCCTATTGCAAGGCATTCATTGTCGACTTTAAACTGGTTGAAGCTACCCCACGAAATTCAATAGAGTCACGGAGTATTCTGGAAATTATGGACCCTGTTCTCGTGCTGCTGTGCGAAGTGAACCGGCTCGATCCAGAATGGAAGTTTGCCGCGTATATGGTAGAGGTGCAGTTGTACCACGGTACGAGACCTGTTCAGGCGCCTCGCCGATCTGAGCCCTGCCCTATTAGCCAAAGCTTTTATCCACGAATAGCTTTTAATGAGTGGATAACGTTATACGAGAGTCCTATCTGTTCTCTACCGAAGGAATCCCGTCTGGTCTTTATACTGTTCGGGCTAACACTACTGGCGCCCGATCATGAGCTCTCCAAACACAACCCAGGCGTCGCTAACTACTCCAAAGTTGAACTCGGCTGGTCTGCCATACAGTGCTTCGATCATGAGGGTCGCCTCAGTCAAGGCAGTTTCCTGTTGTCGATGTGGCCCGTGATGGCTGACAAGCGAATGGGGCCGGCCCCGGAGCCCGGAACACACCCCGTGGGTGGACACCCTGTGGTACGTGTGTTCCTGCCCCAGTATAGCGCCGCCGTCCTGTTCCCCCCACTCCCCGACGTCTCGCACACCCCCACCAAGCATGACTTCTCTAGTCTCGACCAGCACACGCAGGATGCACTTATGAGTTTCTCGTTGCTCGACACATTTACGAGAATTGATCCTAATGACCGAGAAGTTCTATGGGACAGGCGGCACTACATGCATGGCATCCCTCAAGCACTACCCAAAGTCCTTCTTGCCGCAAGCCGCTGGGATTATGCGTCCTTGTCGGATCTTCACGCGATGGTGTACAGCTGGAAACAAATGGAACCATTAGCGGCCCTCCAGCTTCTCCTCCCTTGCTTTCCAGACGCTGTGGTCCGTTCATTGGCTGTAACCTGGCTACGGGACCTGAGCAACGACGAACTAGCCGACTACCTGCCGCAGCTCGTGCAAGCGCTGAAGAATGAAACGTACGAGAATAACCCTCTTGCCCGTTTTCTGCTGGAACGATCTCTGATATCCCCGCGAGTTGCCCACCATCTGTTTTGGTTGCTAGTTCAAAATCTGCCGGGCGATTTGCCCCAAAATTCTGCTGAGTCAGTTAGTGGTGAAACAGTGGAAGTGATTTCATATAGGCATCATCGTAGACTGCGAATTCTGCTGCGAGCCCTTTGGGCGATTGCAGGGGAAGCCATGCGACAGAGATTCACCTCCCAGCAGTGCCTAGTCAAGAATCTATACGACATAGCACAGCATTTAAAAAGTCAAAAAGATGGGCTCCGACTGAAAACGCTTCACGACGAATTAAGGTCATTAAACAATGATCTGGAAATTTCTTCGTCGGGACTGCCGCTAAGTGCAAGTGCAACAATTGCAGGTGTCGATGTCGAAAATTGCGGGTACTTTCCAACCAAAACGTTGCCTCTGAAACTCCGGTTTTACAGTGACGAAGGCAAAATTGTGCCCGCTATTTTCAAGGTGGGCGACCCGCTGCAGCAAGATATGCTCACACTGCAAATGATTCGAATTATGGACAAAATGTGGCTGAAGGAGGGTCTAGACCTGAAAATTGTGACTTTTGGCTGCGTGCCCACTGGGTACCAGCGGGGGATGATAGAGTTGGTGAAGGACGCGGATACTTTGAAGAATATCCAGACACAGAATGGACTGACTGGCTGTTTTAAGGATAGGCCAATCGCTGAGTGGCTGGAGAAACACAATCCTGGCCAGCTTGAGTACGAGAGTGCGGTTAGAAATTTTACAGGTACAATTAGTTGTCTATCGAAATCCTTAGTTGCGTTTCGCTGCAGTTGCATTTAAGGCGTGTATTCCACTTCTTATTTTCTTCATTTGTGATTAAAAAAAGTTGCGATTTTTGTTTTAAGGAGACTATTATATATATACTTAACTCATCTATTATAAATTAAGTCATAATATGGCGGCAATTCCACCGGCAAATTTACGTCATTTGTGATTTGAAATTTTTGTTTGTTTTGTTTTAAGGAGACTATTATGGAGATACTTAACTTATCTATTGTAAATTAAGTTATAATATGGTAGCAGACATCATTAAAAAGTCTCTACCATATTATAACTTAATTTATAATATATAAGTTAAGTATCTACATAATAGTCTCCTTAAAACAAACAAAAAATCACAAATGAAGTAAATTCGCCGGTGGAATTGCCGCCTATGGTAGAGACTTATTAATGATGTCTGCTACCATATTATAACTTAATTTATAATAGATAAGTTAAGTTTCTACATAATAGTCTCCTTAAAACAAAAACAATTTTTTTTAATCACAAATGAAGAGAACCGGTCCGAGTTTACTCGAACATGCTTTCCAATTTATCAAAATTAGTAGATAGAGAAAATGAGTAACTTCATGGTAAATAATTTTCTTGTGGTTAAATTTCCGGTATTTCGGCGGGGGGGGGGGGGGGGGGGGTTTCCACCTACCATCACTGGAGGTGAGGTAAATTCTAGATAGGTCAGACCAACCCATTAACACACAGCAATACTGGCAGGGCACGCAATGAGTTTAAGCGTGAATTTTCATTTTTTCAAATACATTTTTTTTGCAGAAAACCAAATAGTTTTTTGGGAAGGCAACCTGTCCGGTTTCGTTACTCAATTTAACACCTAAAACATACCTGAAGGTAGAAATCATCGATAGAAAGGTTTCGCAGAAAAATTATTTTTTAGTCATTTTTCATTAAAATTTAGTTATTTTTATTTTTTTACCCCCAGAAGCAAACTATCAAGGGGCAAGCGACCCCCCGCATTTTATCAACATTAATAACAACTACAATGTATGTGAATTTAAAAGAAATTGTTGGAGCCGTTTTTGGGAAATAATTTTTTAGACTTTTTTTTGGAGTTTTTTGATAATAAAACCCCCCCAAATTGAGTGAGCCCCAAATGAAAAAAGAAATTGTCCCGAGGTATGATTTTTGTGAACCTACATGACGAATTTCATCAAAACCGAGTAGTTTGCCCGGAAATCGACGCACAGACAGAACGACAGACAGACAGACAGACATTTCGTAAAAACCACTTTTCTTGGTTCCTGGGACCTCAAATCGTGTAAATCCGTTGAAATCTCGGAATCGAAAATTTTGACCGTCACAAATCTTTCCTTATACTACGCATAAATTGGAAAGCAAAAATATGACAAATGTAATAGACGCCTAAGTGAACCGTCACTTAAAATATAATATTAATAGGGGAAACCACTTATAGCTTAGCTGTTAATGAGCCGGGCAAATCTTCTGCACTTTGGGAAGGTTTGTATTTTATTTCTCATTAGACTATTCTACTATCTTTGAGCCTGCGAAACGATAAATTAATTGATTTCGTCAAGAGAACTCGGCCACACTATTTTCTAAAAAAAAAAAATAATAATAATAATAATAAAAACGATGGAAAGCTCTTTAGAATAGCCTAGGATACCTGAATTAATAATATCGTGTTTATTTTTTTACAGCATCCTGCGCCGGGTATACAGTGGCCACTTACATTCTTGGGATATGCGACAGACACAATGATAATATCATGCTCAAGAAATCAGGCCACTTGTTTCACATAGACTTTGGGAAATTTTTGGGCGATGCTCAAATGTTTCTTAATTTTAAAAGGTAAGCCTACATTAGGGGTTTGTGTTCACCTATTCCCATTGGATAACTATGTGACTTCTATGAAATTCTTCGTGTGCAAGATAATTTGAGTCATCGGAATAACTTTTGGATATACAGTGCAGCGAGCGAACAATCTGAGTGCTGTGCCCCCTGTTACTTCTCGATGGTCTCAATAACCGAGTCCATGATAGAAACTGCCAAAAAACCTGGCAGAATATGCGAACACTTGCAGGTTTGATAGGAGTTGGTAAGTTTGTGAGACTGTCATTGAGTTGCTACGCTCTGAGGATGAATGATACACCAGACTATAGTGAAGAAGCAACAGGATTTAGTTCAGGGGCTTACACAACTACCTGAACTAAAGGGAGGTGTAACTAGGGGGCAGTTGAAATGTGGGTATACAGAGGAACGCTGCGCATCTTGGAGAAATCGTGTCCCTAATATTGAGGTCCAGAGGCGAATGGATACGGAAGCCAAGTTGCTGCTGACGGTTAAGAAACTAAACTACTTCAGGAACGAAAAGTATCGCCTTCTGCATGAAATAATCCAAGGAGATTTAGAAGGACAGGGCTCCCGGCAGAAGAACACTATGGCTGAAAAACCTGAGGCAGTTGTTTGGCAAGAACACGACTTCCCTTTTCAAAGCAGCAGTCTCCAAGGTCCAAATTGCCATGATGATCGCTAATCTTCGATAGAAGAGGCATCTAAAAAAGAAGGGGGACAAAATGGAGACGAACATTGTGCGATCCGATAATTTTAGACCCAGGAAAAGGAATAATAGTTTGTTTGTACAATTGGTGATAATAAATAAATAATGATGTATTCCAGGGATCGTGTGCCTTTTGTGCTGACTTCCGACATGGCTTACGTCATCAATGGTGGGGACCGGCCTTCGCAGCGGTTTCAGCATTTCGTCGATTTGTGTTGTAATGCCTTCAGTATTATTCGCAAGAATAGCGGAATCATCCTTAATCTCCTAGGCTTCGTAAGTGATAAAAATGAGGAAGGTGTCTGTTAGGGTTCGTACAAGGTATTTCTACGGAGAAACTTATCAGTTCAGGAAGAAATAAAATTTAAGCTAAACAGCTAATAGCAAGCTCTGTTTCCTTGGCAGCTTTTCTACGAGGGGAATTGGTCGAAAAGAGGGGTATAATTAACTACTTTTGTACGTTGAACATAAAAAAAAACTTCATCGGTGAATTTTGGGAAAATTGTGTATGGTTCATTTTATGCCTGATTTTATTAGATTTTATAATTGTTTTTATGTCATTTTATGCACTTAAAAACATCTTTTGCAAGGAAATCCAATATGGCTGCAATACGTGTAAGCCATTTACACACAGCGTCACAGCCCTATTGGTTTCATTTAAAAATCGCTTGATTGCAACCAAGTGCAGTTACTCTAAGGCGGGGTTTCCACCGACCTCTCATTGCAGAATGCAAATGACATTGATGTGGTAGCAGATATCATTAATAAGTCTTTAATGTCTGCTACCACGTTAATGTCATTTGCATTCTGCAATGAGAGGACGGTGGAAACCCCGCCTAAGTCTAATGATGGTGTCCACCACCGAAACAGCTGTCAAAGTATAAATATAATCAGTGGAATTAGTGTAGTTGTTTTTATTATTTTTATTAGAGGTTACTCTTAGCTAAAGTTCTATTTAGGAGAGATGGAATATTCGCTCCCGTCAAGTATGTTTATTGAACTTTGGTTGCCACCTGCCACGTCTAATCAGAGCAGTCAGAGGCACGCCTTAGCACTTACAGCTGCAAATCCGGTTGTGTCAATTGGTGGAAAGAAGAAACGCCAGTAGGCACTAGCGACTTTAGTGGCAAGGTTGCTTGTACTTGTGCGAGTCCCAACACACCTTGCGATCGGAGGCGTGTCGTAACTCGACGCAAGTACCTTATTAGATTACTTAGTGAGGCGATTGAATAGGCTGATCGGATACATTAAGTACATTGTACGCGATTAACCTTTTTTAAAAATAAAAAATTAAATAATAATAGACCGGGCGGGAGTAAATGTCCCACCTCTCCTACATAGAACTCTACTCTAAGCCATTGTCCTTTCAGATGGTGAATGCTGGTATTCCTGGCGTGACAATGGACTCGATGCGCTACGTACAGCTCGCATTGCTGCCGGGTAAATCCAAACCGGAAGCGTCGGCCATGTTTGCCAAGATGATCGACACGGCACTGAAGGCGTGGTTTACACAATTCAACTTCTTCATTCACAGCCTGGCGCAAATGCGGTCGGACAAGGATCGATATAGTGGCGACTTCTTTAGTTTTGCACCAAAGAAACATACGTATGTTGGATGCTTAGTAGTAGTAGTGTTTGTCGTGTTAATAACGACTTAGGCCTCAAATTTGGGCCCATAGAGCGACCCCGACCTGACTGTCCTACGCCAGCCCATAGGACAGTGGACCTCCTGATTATAGTGGATTCCGAACCACTTGCGAAACACAGTGAAGTCACACGATTAGTTCGGAGGGGACCAAGACAAGCCCTACCATGTTTCCCTACCGGCACTGCACACGACCAAGTTATCTGCAGCTTTGAACCTGCTCTAGTCCGCTGGTTTCAACTTGGTACAGCGGCCGGTTATGTTGGATGCTTACTTATTTGTTTTTATTATTATTACTTTTGCCTAGAGTTCTATGCACAGACGAATACTGCGCATATCGTGGAGAGATTGTGTCCCTAATGCCGAGGCATGAAAAGTATTGCCTTCTGCATGTAATAATCCAAGGGAAGTCAAGACAGAGGGCTCCCGGCAGAAGAACATCCTGCTTGAAAAACCTTCAGTATATTTTAAACATTTTCAGTGAGAGACAGTCAGACAGTGAGAGCCATAGGGGGGCTGCATGTTTCAGCAATGAGTCTGAACCTCAATTTAAATTAAATTCACATCTATACGATGTGGCAAGCCTTACAATCGGAAATAACTGGATGAGATTGTATTTATAATTTATTTTCAGATGTGAAGAAGACGGTAGAATAACAGGAGTTGAAGTATGTAAAGCGCAAAAACGTTATGGAAGTGAAAAATACTATGTTTACATTATTCGTGTGGAACGATCTAACCAGCCGGATAGTTTTATATTCAGGACGTATGCTGAACTCTGTGAGCTTCATCAGAAGTTGTGCACGATATTCCCGTTAGCAAATCTTCACAGGTAAGCCAACTAAAAACTGTGTGGAATTGCTTAGTGACCGAGAAAAAGTTAAAACCTAAATTTGATAGTATAACTGTCAGTTTGTGTCGAAACTTTTCACTTTTTTTTTGTTATTGTTTTTTACGCTAAATAAATTTTCATATGAAGCTCAGCTGATTTTTATATCTTTGCGACCGTGGAACTAGGAATTATTAAATCCTTTGTTTATTTACAAAATCTTTGGAAATCTCTGCTTTAAGTTACGGTATATCTAGGCTTGCCAATCGTCCCGATTTGCCAGGGATAGTCCTGATTTTGAAGGTAATGTCCCGACGTCCCGAAATGAGAGCCGAATGTCCCGATTTTCAAAACATAGAGAAAAGTTAATTTTAACATAACATGAGAAAATTCCAATAGGAAAAGAATCTTCTTAGGCGCTTATTCCATCAACGTCAATAGTGATAGTAAGTGTAGTATAGACGTGGTAGCAGACATTAAAGACAGTCTAAAAATGTCTGCTACCACGTCAATACTACATTTACTATCACTATTGACGTTGGTGGAATAAGCGCCTTAGGGCAATTCAGAGTAAGGAAAAGTATGAAGATTGATATCTTCCCAGGTTTTCAAGCAATGAATGATTTACAAATTTGAGACTGAATTAAATCGCGTACAAAAATTAAGATGAATAAAATTAATTTCCTATGGCACTATACATATAGTATTCATATTACATATCTATATTGTTCAATAGTAGCCAACACTAGATAAAGTGAAATTTCAAAATTCTAATAATTTACACTGGAGAGAATGGACTTTTACTCTCCGTCCCGATTTGACGAAAGGAAAATCTGGCAAGCCTATGTATATCCTGCAAAAATGGAATCATCGTGTCAAGATTATTCTAGCAAAAACAATGACAGGCAGCATTAAAAGAGTATTATCATTAAAAATTATTACTATTATAATCTGTAACTTATACTACAAGCAAATGAGAGCAGTAAGTTAAGTCTTTGTTGCTTCATTCTGTTTTGAAGAGGAAATCTCGTTGGTCTGTTTAATTTTTTCATTTTTCTGCGGTTCGTCTGCTATTTCCGATTTCTTCCGATCAGTTGCTGTGCTGTTACTTATTGGGAGATTAGCTTTGAAGCAGGACGATCCCATGGTTATTTATTCCTGTAACGAAATCAATGAAGTAGGTAATTGAAATTGATAAGCAGTCTGCATTGAATAGTCTCCTTATTAATTTTGTAAACCTTACTCATGGTAAAAGTTGAAATTCTTAGTCCAGTTTTACGTTATAATTTTAAAATTAAAACAAATAAAAAATAAGGGAAAAACAGATTCAGCTTAGCAAGAGTACTCTCATTTGACGCATCGTTCCTTGTGAGATGTGTGACTGCTTAAATTTAAACTTATTAACTCTTCTTCCTCTTCTACCTTGTTAGTACCCTCTTGACTCGTATCTGTACTTGGTTAAGTCATACTTTGGCCTGTTCCATTGTGTCAATAGTGAGCTTGTCTCAGCTTGTCCATTATCGCTTGTAGCCGGTGTAAGTTGACGTCGAGGACATATACCAGTTTGCCAATGGCGAAAAATCCATACGGAAACAGTCCTAAATCCATGGGGTCGTTGACATTGGCAGACCTAGGTTCATAATTAGTCCTTCAAGGTGTCAATGGACTCAACTCCGACATAGGCGCCCATTCCACATACGTCAATCGTCAATGAAAAATTGAAAAATGACGTAAATTGACGTGGTAGGGTAGCAGAATTTTTAGTATGTCTTTAATGCCTGCTAAAACGTCATTTTTCAATTTTTCATTGACGATTGACGTATGTGGAATGGGCGCCATAACACAATCTCTGTCGTTCGTACGTGTTTTGCTTGCGCATGGGTTCAACATTGGAACTTACATAGCGCCAAGCCTCCATGTTTGAATTATATTATATTAAGAGGATATGCTGCGTAGAAAATTTACACCCCAAAATACTTTTCATTTTTTATTTCATTAACTCAGCAAGTTATTAAAAATTTGGCTCATTTAAGTTGTAGAAGACTACTTCGTGCATCATATAATCGGGTATTTTTACTTTTCGGCTTCGTAGTTTATACAAAAATCCCAGATTACGCGAAATTTTAGTCCCCTCTGGTTTTTATAAAAGAACTAAGGTACCAAAAAGTTTATATTTCCTATTATAGATGCAGGAAGTAGTCTTCTACAATTTAGCCAAGCGATAGAATCCATCCAAAATACTGAGGGAATTCGAAACTATATTAGGGGCAATGAAGGAATGCTGCGAATCAGCAGGAATTCTCAATAGTCACACAATCAAGTGGTTTACTGATGCCTCTAGGCTAGGAAATACAAAACCAAGAACAGGCCTTGGCGTCTTTGGTCCTGGGGTTAAATATCTGGAGTCTCTTGGGGAGACAACTATAGTCTTGCAGATTCTGTAATGAAGGTGTGGAGGACCTGCGATGCGATGCGATGCAATCGCACGAAGAAGGGCAGCATGCTCGGGAAGCTTGCAGTTACATGTAAAAGACCTACCACTTCTGAATCCCCTCAAGATCCTGGCTCTCCTGAGGGAGATAGGCCTCGAGAAAGTGATGTAGAAGTGATGTAGATACTTTGTTGTAAGGGGCACAATAGGCTTAAGTGCACACTGGTAACACCTGTACCCCAATTTAAAAAAAAAAAAAAGACCATAAAGTTTATATTTCCTATTATATATAGATATACATAATCCAAATCTTTAATAACTTTCTTAATTAATTAAAAAATAAAAAGTCAATAAAAACAACAAATTTTGGGGTACCTACTTATTTTCTACGTAGCATGTCCTCATAATTTCACACCCTACAAAATGCGCAATACGCGCTTGTAGTTTTCCTTACAAAAATAAAAGAAAGCGACAGCACTTACCTGACGTGTTGTTACGTCAGTGACACCGTCAGCTTTCATCTAAATGTCCTATGTGACTGCTACGCCTCTTCTTATCAGCCGCATTGTCAACACGCGCATTATCTCCATGCCTTTAATCCGCACTATCCCGTCGGCATGTTTTTGTTGATCCAACCTACTTCTAGCCGTGCATGCCAGCACTAACAACGGTTTAGGATAACCAGCACGTGTTCTATCTGTAAAATGGTTGGACTCCGGAATCCTATTGTAGTAGATCTCATATCTCCAATGGCAATGCTGCGATCGTGCAGGTCCATATTATGACATTACTTGTCATTTCGTATAAAAAATGAGTGAAAGGAAAAAGGTGACCTTATTAGGTTAAGTTAACAGGGCTCAACGCGGGAAATCCTTTGGGCTCCCGTAGGCATTTGTTGTCGTCCGATTTGATCCCGACTGATTTGTTTGTAAATACTTTAAACTTTATTGTCATACAATATAATATTCATTCATTCATTCATATCAGGAAGAAGAAAGAAGAGTATTTTTATTTATTCATATTTTCTTTACTTACAGTCTACCAGATGGTATCCACATTGGTCGCAGCAATATCAAAATGGTGGCTGAAAGAAGAATGTTGGATGTCAAAGAGTTTTTAGTCAGTCTTTTTAGCATGGCCGACGAAGTTGCCCACAGTGACATCGTCTACACCTTTTTTCATCCGCTGCTGAGAGACCAGGAAGAAGTCAACTTTAATGCTGACAAACTGAGAGGTATGGTGGCTAGCTGCGAATGTAAGGCGCCCATTCCACATACGTCAATCGTCAATGAAAAATTGAAAAATGACGTTTTAGCAGACATTAAAGACATACTAAAAATTCTGCTACCACGTCAATTTACGTCAGTTTGACGTCATTTTTCAATTTTTCATTGACGATTGAAGTATGTGGAATGGGCGCCTATCGAATAGTCCCCGACCAAGCAGCGGCATAATCGTCATAAAAAAATCGATTTAGTTGTAGGTAGGGCGCTTATTCCACCTACGTCAATAGTGCATAGTAAATGTAGTATTGACGGACATTTC
Source organism: Psococerastis gibbosa (assembly GCA_963971405.1). Lineage (NCBI taxonomy): Eukaryota > Metazoa > Arthropoda > Insecta > Psocodea > Psocidae > Psococerastis > Psococerastis gibbosa. Next base: position 38,708,438 of record OZ020489.1, on the reverse strand, counting down.
AATTTTTCATTGGTACACGCCATTCCACTTGTTTTTTCAACTATTGATCACTTTTCTTATAATGACACGTATGCGCCAAATTTCAAGAAATTTGGTGCATTTGTTTTTTTTAAATATTATTTGTATTTGTTTACTTCGTACACTTATTATTTTTAATAGAACCTAATAATAGTAGGAGATCCGAAGTAAGATTGACCTTCACCGATCTGTTTAATGGATGAAAACTGTTTTATAAACAATCTATTAAAATGTTTGTACTTAACATATTCCATGACGCCATTTTAGTTTGTTATTGTTTGCAGCGCGTGATTTTACTCTATGATCATTGATCAATTTTACCTATGGCATAGAGTAAAATTGAAATGTCCGTCAATACTACATTTACTATGCACTAATGACATAGGTGGAATAAGCGCCCAGGGAGTGTATGATAATGTCCCTAGACTATACCAAGACACTACAGCCAATGGTATTTTTCTTATTTCAGAGCGAACCCAAGACTATACTATCCGCAGCAACTTAACTGGACAAGTGCTGTTAAGTTTACAATATCAAACTGGAATTTTTACTGTTATGGTGCACCACGTCAGAGATCTTAGCAGGGTGAGTGCTTACTTATTGGGAGTCATTGCTTTTACTTTAAACGGTATTCAAATGATTTGAGCCATTAAGAGAAAAAAAACTCTAGAAGTAAATAAAGAAAATAGCGTCCCAACATGGCAGGTAAGATTGTTTTCTTAATATTTATTAGTATGATGCAAGACCTTAATTAGCATGATTGGAGTTAAATAACAGTACGTCGTTTTTGTCTCTTTTTCTCTCCTGAAAATTCACCATTTTGGAGTTAGGCGGTTTGTTAATTAGGGTATCGAAATAATAATAATAATAATAATAATACGTGTATTTAACAAAAAAAAAACATTTCCCATTCTTCTAATAACCGGTGCCACAAAGCCAATAAAGGCGCGTTGGGATATATGATATGCAAGCTTTCGTATAATATATCATTTGAAAGATGACAGTTGATCGCGTAACACTGGTACAGTTTGCCTCATTCAACTTACCGTGATTTTTCTGCTGTGACGTGTTATTTAAATTCTCCTTGGCACAACTCATTGAGGACATGCAGAGTAGTGTTACGGACTCTGGCTTCACCCGAAAGGTTGTTAGTTTGAGTCCCACACATGCTACATTTTCTGACCATGCTTCGGAGGGCATGTAAAGCAGGCGAACCTTTTTCAGCCATTACTCTGCCAGGTTGGCTTAGTAATGGAAAAAGTCATTTATTTATTTTATTTATGTATTGAGAGTGTAGGCCTGAGGACTGGCAGAGTCTTCCCTTCATGGCCATTGCTCTAATTGAGATGTTTTGGTCCGCAACATGCCATTCAGCAGTGGACCCAGGCGGAAAATGTTTCTTCTGTGTTGAATCTCGAACCTCACCTTTGTTTCATAACTTCAACTGGACTGGGCTGGTGGCGTTAGGTGTTAAATTACTATATCTAGCGTTCAGACATGTAGAGTAGTGGTACGGAATCTGACTTTCACTCGAAAGGTTGTTGGTTCGAGTCATGCACTTCCTACATGTCATTTTCTGGCCATGCTTCGGAGGGCATGTAAAGCAGGCGGTCCCGGGCTTTCCTAATTGAGTGTAAGAGAGGGCTTTATAGCCCTAACTTCGCTAGGTTGGCTTAATAATAGAACAAAAAAGTCTTTATTTATTTATTTTATTACAGCTGACCAATGGACAGAAGCCCAGTACATACGTGAAAACATATCTCATTCCGGACCCCGATAAGTCGACCAAGAGAAAGACGAAAGTGGTGAAACGTAACTGTAACCCATCCTTTATGGAAAACGTAAGTAAACTCGTAGTCTCCAAATTGAAAGTTTGGTAAAGGACCAGGCAGGCAAAGAAGGAATGAAAGACACTTGTCTTTATACATTAAAATATTGAGTGAATTCAGCTCTGAAGCTCGTAAATCTTCTATTAAGGGCAAATCGAACATCCCCAAAAAATTATTTGAAACTATTTTTTTTAACGAAAATTTGTTTTTGTCATTATTTTGTCTCTGAAGCTGTTTAGATTAATAAGGACTGCAATATATGTTAGTTTAAAAGAAATCGTTGGAAGAGTATTTTTAGTCGTTTTTGGGGAATAAACCCCTCAAAATTGAGTGAGCCCAAAATAGATTTAAAAAAAAAAAATATATGGTGTTTTTGAATGCCAGGCAGGTGCCTACTACTTGGTAATAAATGTATAACAGTCTGTCAACAACTGTCTAAAACTGTCTGCTACCACGTCAAAAAACATTTACTATCACTATTGACGTTGGTGGAATCTCCGCCTAAAGGCAATGCTTTATTCAATACATTGTAGTATTATATGGTATATATAACACTGACATTGAACCACAGTAGTAAAGTGTTAAAATATGCGCGGTAAATTCAAATTAATAAATGATTAAAATACAAGAGAATGGTTGCATTGTTTAATAATTGAAGGAAATACTAATAAACATTAAAATGTAAGGTAGAATTTTGAAATATAATAAGAATTTTAATTCATGTGTCTACATCTAAGCGAGAAAAAATTGAAAACCCACAAAAAATATTAATTTATCAATTTGAATTTCCCGCGCATTTTAGACTCATTTGTTTAAAATAATGAATAAACCCCGGTATTATACTAATCCCAAATCGCCATGATCGGGCTGCTGGCAGAGGAGGATCCTCTCTCTTGACTTTTTTTTTTTTTTTTTCCTTCGTGGGGTCTACTCGTTTGAGTTCCTATAAGCGTCGACCTAGAAGGTCTTTTGCTTCCACGTTTGCCGTCTACGCCCATCTTATAACACCAGTCTTTTTGATGAATTCTAGTGTTTTTGTGATGGGATTAGATCGGATGGTTTCCTCTTCAGACCTAGGGTGGCCAAGAGCTTGATATCGAGTTTGTCCCAGCGCTTCACATTCAAAGAGAATGTGTTCAGCTGTTTCTTCTTCAACTTCACACAGTCTGCATCTACTGTCGTTTTTCACCCCAACCCTATGCATGTGTTTGTTGAAGTGGCCGTGGCCCGTAAGCGTGCCAACCACCCTTCTAGCTTGCTCTCTACTTAAAGAGAGAAGCTGATCGGTGAGCTTTTTACTAGGACCCGGAATAACCTTCTTAGCAAATCTGCTTTCCGGGACTTTCTTCCATTCCTCTGCAGTTTTTCTCTGCACCCATTTTTGTACAGAAGTACGGGCCTGGCAATAAGCCATCCCGTACTTAGGTTCTGCACCAATGAATGGCGTTTCTGCACCTTTTCGAGCCAGCTCGTCGGCTCTTTCATTCCCATCAAAGTTCGAGTGCGCGAGGACCCAAATCAGCGAGACTGAGTTTTCCCGACACACCTTTATTAGGAGGTTGGTGCAGTGCCACACCATTTTTGATGTGATCTTTATAGCCCCCACAGCCTTAATCGCTGCCTGCGAGTCTGTATAGATAATAATGGTTTTGCCCTTGCATTCCATTTCCATACACTCCTCTAGGCATTTTATAATGGCCCCTACCTCAGCCTGAAAGACTGTAGCATATTTGCCGAGGCTTAGGACAATGGATTTGTCTACAGTTTCCCCATAGACTCCTCCTCCAGCCCCATTTTCCATTTTCGACCCATCTGTATACCAGACTAGGTCATTGTCCCCTGTTTGATGTTCTTCAGCATTCCATTCTTCTCTAGCTGGAATCTCTCTTGACTTCATCCGAATTCAATTTAAAATGTGTAAACTTTAATTTTCAGTTGGTGTACAGAATGTCGTTCGATGTGGTCCGTCGTCGAACTTTGGAAGTAACCGTCTGGAATTACGACCCCATACAAGAGAATGAGTTCCTAGGATCTTTCCAGTATCCGCTGGAAAGCTTCACGCAGAATCAGGAGATCGTTGAGTGGTTTCCACTTGGTAGTGATAAGAGATGACCTTTGTCTCCACTTTTTTATTGATTTTTAGACAATTTCGCTAGGGGTATATTCACCATGATATAGAGTAAATTCATGAATGTGGATTGTGCTTGGCTTCAGGTGTTAATATTGAGATATTAGGCTGAGCTTTCATATTTGTTTAACGAAATGGCAGGCGAGTTATTGCAATGAAATTAATAACTTTTTCGTTCTACCACCTAAAGTGGGACATGCCAAAATCAACGGGGTCCCTCCAAAATGTGATACATTTTAATTGTTTTATTATCAAATGTGATATCCAAGTAATTATTTTGAAAGGACCTTCTTTTTCTTGTGAGGTCGCTGAAGATCTGCTGTACTGTAGGATTCGTGCTGTCCTTTTGCTCCTCAACGTACTTGGTTGGATGCCCGCAATTTTTCTGTCATCTTTCCGCGGCCAATACTTGAGCCATTGTCTTCTTTTACAAAGATGAATGGGCACCTGACGCATCCTCAAAGCCAGCTGTTCGGCTAAATGGCTCACATCATTTTAATTTAATTGATTGAATTTTAACTCTTTGATGATTTAGTACGAAGTTTATCAAAACTGTGATGCGTCTGTAGTAGGTACCTAACTATTTTATACATTTAATCACGACACGAGGAGTTTGTAATATTTGGCCAGTAGATTTCTAACTAAAACAATTTGGATTTCGTCACGCATAATTTGTGCTAAATGGCCCCCGTTCGAGGGATATTAGAATTATGCATTCGTGACGTCAATTACAATATTCGCGAGTGTTAGGGCACTTATGAATATCAGTGTCTTTTTTTACTTTTTATAAATAAACGATAGATCTTTGGATATAAGCGTAAATTTTGAATGTTTCTCCTCTATTTCCATAGAGAATCATTTAAGCATACAAACCGCAATACTTTTCCAAAAGTTAGAAATCTAATGATTTTTTATTAAACCTGAAGTTTAGCTGAAAAATTGAGATGAAAAAATTAAAAACTCATGAAATACAACTTTTAGACGCATTGCGTTTTTGATAACTTTCCAAGTAACATAATAAAAAATGTAGCCTATCAGATTTTAGAGTGACCCGTCTGACCTTGACATTTCCTCGTAATGTATTAACTTAATATATAATCTTAATAATCCTTCAAACAACGCTTTTAACCTATTTGTCTGCTTTCTGCCTGTGATATAAATTAAGTCAGAAGCCTAAAGACAGCAACAGTGGAGTTTAATAATCTTCATCATTAAAAGAATGAATAAAATTTATATTTAAAATAAATAAAATTAATCAAGAGTTTTAACAGATGGAGTTTTAAGAAATTTTAGATTTGTGCCAATTGTTCGGGTAGACCGAGAAAACAATTAATTCATTTCAATTCGACCGCCATAATGTTATTCATAAATTTCAAGCGCTTGCCTTAACTGTGAAAGAATACAAATATTTTACAGAATATAACATATACGATTGCAGGATAGCTTTATACATACATATTTGTACATATTTTCCATTATTTTCCATTTCATCAACTATAATAATTACGTATTTATACAAAAGGTTTATGATAACCAAGATCATAGTTTTTAAAATTGTTTAATTCCATTTTTTTTTTTACTGAATGTTGGGTAAACAATCCCAAATACAAATAAAATAATTATATAAATAATTAATCTAAAGGACCGGGCTCAAAATTGAGAAGGAGTTTTGTTTCTAATTGATATGATATGAATTTACGATTTTTTTATTTGAGTAAAAAATAAATGTCGAATCATATTATTTTTCATATGCATAATAGTCTGCTTATAACTATTTAAAACTTAATGTCACTCATTGTGAATAAAAATAAGTTTTCCGTAAAACTTTACTAAGTTATTTTTATTCATAATGAGTTATTTTTCATTACTATACTGTACGCAACGATCACAAGTCTATTGTATGTCAAGGTTGTATTTGCTAAAGTGAAATAATAATTTAATTATGAAAGTTGTGAGGCGAAAAGTTTGCCGTTTGAAATTGAAACAAATCGGTAATGGTTTTTGAAATGTTCAGAAAGGCGGATATTCCACTTGTCAATATTCCGTCATTTGTGCATAAATAATAAGTCTAACATATTATAACTTAATTTATAATAGATAAGTTAAGTATCTACATAATAGTCTCCTTAAAACAAAAATCTTATCAATTATTGATGCCCAAATGACGGAATATTGACAAGTGGAATAGCCGCCAAAGCAATACTTACAAATTAAACATTTACAGCATATTGGAAACTTTATATCGTATTCACTGTTCTAATAAATATTGTGAGAACTCTTGGTGCTAGTGTCACCAAACCAATCGAAGGGTTATTTGATTGCACTTTCTCAGTTGAAATATGCTCAACTAAGTCCGTATTAATTTCTATCCACTTCTCTATGGTTTGGGTATTCCTATAGCTAAGCGGGCTACTCAACAACCGCCTCACACAATTACCAAATCCCATCAGACCAGCAAGTCTGATGGGTCATTGAGGTCATCGAACAAAGCAGGATATTGGATGCACAGTGTTTCAAATTGGTTGGTCTGTAAGTCAAGAATAGGCCTACCTAAAAGCACTGTGTTTCCACAAGATATGCCAAAATTAAATGTTGAATCTAGTATAGACCTAGTAGGCTAAGGGTATTCACAATCCGGTATTTAAATCGTAAACGAAAATTATTTACCAAGGCACTGAAATTTAACGAACCTTAGGGTATCCTAAATCCATCGTTAATGTTGAGAAAACGTAAATTTGCGTAAACAGCCTTGCGTCTGCGGCCATTTTCATTTTATTATATTTTTAATTAGTTTATCAGTGTATATTTAGAGTGTGAGTGGTTAATTTTTAATTATTTATTATTATTTTCTTGATTTTATTTATATTTATTATTTATTTATATTTTATGATTAATAATTTGTCGATTTTAAATATTAGTAAATTTAGCAGGATTATCTTTAAAAGTATCTTCACGATGTTTACATTTCCGAATTTTAAATTTTAAACATCTAGCATGCTGAATCGCATAGTGAATACCCGTTGTAGCCTTGTTGGCAAAACGGAAGAGGAATGTCTTTGTATACTCGTCGACAGGCTGAAAGGTGAATTATAACAAGACATGTAGCGTAGTGGTAGACTCTAACTTTCACCCGATAGGTTGTTGGTTGGAGTCCCACACTGGCTACATTTTCTGGCCATGCTTCGCAGGGCATGTACAGCAGGTGGTCCCGGGCCTTCCTAGTTGAGTGTAAGCCCTAACTCCGCTAGGTTGGCTTAGTAATAGAAACAGCAAAAAATCCTTATTTATATATTCGTCTCAAATTATGAACTCATAACAAAAAATGTGGCAACCGCCTGTTATTATTATTTTGTAGTTTTTTTTAACGTAAATGAGGAGCATGTGTGCCAAAGGCGATTTATCACTTGAAACTGTAAACGCAGGAAACAAAAAGCTTAAAATATAAGTAGGCTACTTCTACATTATGGGATGTAATATTTGAATTAATATTCTTTGATAATCCAGGAATCACATTTGACTTTTAATTACACATTTATTGTAGCTGTGATACCGTACCACCAACTCAAAAATTATTTTTTTGTGACAAATCGCCTTTTGCATTCATTCTCCTCAATTTACTTAACCTACTTGAGTGGTCTATTGTACCTTGCCCTGTCAACGACCCAATTGATGTTTGGACCATAAGTATTTTTCTCTATGAATTGTCGCTGGCAAACGTCCTCGATGCCAATATATACCATTAGGCGGGGTTTCCATTGACCTCGTTTTTAAGCGTAAGCGTGATATTGACGTGGTAGCAGACATTAAAGACAGTCTTTAATGTCTGCTACCACGTCAATATCACGCTCACACTAAAAAAACGAGGTCAATGGAAACCCCGCCTAAGCGATTTAAACAAACATTGTGACATGCTGGAAATGTTGTTTGTTTGTTTTTTCGTGTCCGAGGTAGAGAGGTAGTTTCTGGGCCCACTATTCTGCCAACTTGACGCCATAGTCGATGCACATCCAAAGGTTATAGTAGTCTTTGGTGTTTTTTCGGTAAGCGCTTATTCCACCGACGCCAATAGTTCACAAGACAATGTAAAAATGATCTGCAAACACGTCAGTTGTGAACTATTGACGTTGGTGGAATAGGCGCCGTAGTGAAATTGCTTACTATTGACACATCGTAATACGCGTGAGCCTGACTTAACCAAGTTCGTCATGACCTCAGAAACGAAAATATTAGCTAGTACCTTAGTTTACTTCGGAAGCTGGCTGTGTAACTACCCATTTTTCCTTCCTTTAGATTAGGTAATCGGGCTTGAAGAATATTTTTGTTACATTTGAAGATATATCGGTAATTAAGTAATTATGCATATTTTTTTTAAATCGTTAGTAATTTATGGCACTGAAGTTGAAAATCTTGTATTGTTTCTATACCTTATGCTTTGAGTAATAATAGCTTATTTATAAGGTCGCCGATTCTAGAATATTTAAAATTTATCAAACTATTGTGAACTTATGCTAACGCTGTTTATTGTATCCTATTTGTCTCCATCACTGTCGAAAATAAATTATTATAAAAAATACTTGGTTATTTAGATGTTCTCGCGTTAGGGTAGGGTAGGTTAGGCTCAGCAGAGGAAGGCGTAGGACCGAGAGAGCTGGAGGATGACATGCAGGGAGTTACTGCAAACCAATCGTTGAGATTGTGACCTCAGAAGACCCGCAGCCTTTGGCTACATATAGGCCTGTGTCCATAAAAAGCCATGCTATAGTATTTTGTATGAAATAATCCTCTTCAACTTAAGACTTCTTCGGGCTCTTCAGCCCTTGGGCTTTGGCCTGCTCAACAGTCCTCCAATCATCTCGGTTTCGTACGACGCTCCACCATCTACAGACTCCCAACTCGCGGAGGTCGGTTTCTAGTTCCTCCTTCCAGAGCGGTTTAGTTGACGACCCTGCAGTGTTGGGTGGACTAAATTTTTAATGATTTGAGGAGTGAAATTAAAAAAAAAAAAAACCTGACAGAGTTTGGGGTGGTTGGTAACATTCATAGCTCCTCATCTCTTATAACGGCAGAGGTTCAGGTTAGGCAGATCAGTAGGCAAACTATAGTAGACACCTAGGCTGCGTTAGGCTTAATAGACTCACCCTTATTACTGTGGTCCACTGGTGGAGACGTTCGGGGGCCCTCGGCTTCGCTTTTGTATCTGGGACGCACAGCACAGGGCGGGGAAACCACTTAAATATTCTCCAAAACACCAAAACCCACGCAACTAAAGTACTTCTATAATATTTGTATGATTATGCTGATAGGAAAATGTATTCGGTAAGACCATTAGAAGCAGACTGCTGCTGGACTCTTATCAGCAGACTGCCTGTGCAGTGCAGCTTCTCATTGTTGGAACTTGTTATAAAGTGACTACATAGAGAATAATAATTCTGTTTAAGATAAAGTCACACTGTAATGGGTAAATAAACAAATAACACTAAAAATTAACTATTAGGCCTAGTTGATTCTACCTCATCCTACAATAAAACTTACATGAGGTCGAGATTAAAAAGATAACAAATTAAGCAAAGGCAATCAAAAAGCCCTATAAAAGTAGTTGTATCTTCTTAATACAGCAGCTCTTCAGATGAATCCATGACGCTGAAGCCAAAAAAGTAATAAATACGCAGAATAAGCTTTGGGGTGGGCTATCTGCACTTTAAAAGTGTTTAAATAATGGTATAAAAAGAAGGGTGGAACGAACAGAGTGTGCCTGAAAATAAGGACCTTACATTCGCAGGGATAACTCCCACCATGTTACGGTTAAATTAAGGAATATGGAATCCGACAGATGCTAGAGTCTTCCGGTATGCATTAGATTGTGATAAGGACTGCTAGAGCTGAGCTGCAAGCTAATAGTTCTATAATATTGAATTATAGATTGCAGTATCTTATATATTTAACATTCATTAAACATGGTGGGAATGGCTTTATAGCAGACAGTTGCGGGTCAAGCATAAAATAATGCGTGTATTCCACTTGTTATATTTTCTTCATTTGTGTATTAAGAAATGATGAGATTTTTGTTTTACTCTATGACATTCTCCATTTTAATTTCCTCATGTTAAAATTATTGATCGTTGCAAACAATAACAAACTAAAATTAAACAATGGCGTCGTCTAGAGATGATAAATAATTTAAATTGATTTCTTGAGAACGAACGAATTATTTCGTAATTTAAATTATAAAATTTCTTGTAGATTATAAAATTTAAAGAAAGACGGCGGGCAAACTTACAAGTTTGGAAAAAATTGATAACAAAAATGATCAATTATTGAAGGCAAGTGGAATGAGGTGTAAAAACGACGTCAATAGTGATAGTACTGGTGATATTGACGTGATTGATGTGGTAGCAGACATTTTTAGACTGTCTTTAATGTCTGCTACCACGTCAATATCACCAGTACTATCACTATTGACATCAGTGTAATCCTCGCATAAGATAACTTGCACAAGGCTTATAAGAAGGAAAGACTATGCCCCAATGTGAACACGGAATGACAAGCTTATCCTATGTTTATTTCATGCCCTCCGGCATCCGATTGCTATAAAAACCCTTAGATCAGCAATTCAAGCAGGTCAGCAATTCGAATAAATAGTAGTATCGTATAACCGTACACACTTCCTACTGGGTCATCGATCAGGAGACAGCCTTTTGCAGTAACTTAATACGCTGGAAGCAATCGCCTTCTCTTCTGAAACCAAATCAAAATAGTCCGTAAGAATAAAAAGCCATTACACATTACGTAGGTTTTAGTAATGGTCAAGTTTTTGGAAGTTTCATATCAACCACGGCCCAATAAACCAGATTCCCTATACTTTACCATTCTTATTATTATTGAAGCTTTTGGTTAGAAATTATTTATTATTATAATTATTATCGTTCTACAATACATGGTATGGAGGGATGGACTATGACACAGACTAACAGAATTAGTGTATTTTAAATGTAGGTAACGAATGCTGCGCATATCCTGGAGAGATTGTGTCCCTAAATAAACTATGCGTCATGAGAGGCTGGCGTCTCTTGCGATGCTCTCAATCGAAACTCCAAAATAGTGAATTTTCAGGAGAGACAAAAAATCGGACGAACTTACGCAAGAAAGAAAATAATCTCAGCAATTTTCCATTCATTCTAATGTTTTAAACTAGTAAGTATTAGTCAAGTTGTCATAAAAACTGTGATATAACATTTTCATTGTTTAACTGCTGGAGTTCATGCTATTTCCGCGCTAAATAAAACACCTTAGAGTTAGGTCCTTTTCTATTTCAAAGATGGAGGCTTTCATATTTTGGGGGGGGGGGGGGATTAGAGAGATCAGTAGAGGTTTTTTCCCGAACACGAGGATACCAACAACTCATTTTCGATTTTTTTTTTGGAGTTAGGCGGTTTGCTAATTAAGGTATTGTATATTTATTTCAGAGCCGGGTCCCCCCCCCCCAAAAAAAAAGGGGGCCGACAAAACGCCGCACAATACAAAATTACAAGAGATTAAACAGCCAAAACAAAAAACTAAAGCAAACTTGTCAAAATATTTGGCGGCAAATTGGAACGTGCCGTGGCATTAAATCACCTTAGTAGTAGTAGTAGTGTTCTTGGGGTTAATAACGACTTAGGTCTCAAATTTGGGCCCATTGAGCGACCCCGACTTGACTGTCCTACGCCGGCCCATGGGACAGTGGGTTAAATCACCTCACTCTATTATATTATATTTTTCATCCTGTGTCTCCCATTTATAAATTGATATTGAAACATTCGACTGAGGGTATATAAGACTTTTCTGCTCGAGATTCCGGCCCGCGGACCCCCACAAGGTCAAACCCGGCACTGATTAATTTATTATATTTAGGCGGGGTTTCCACAAGCCTCGTAGTGCAGAATGCACATGACATTGACGGAAATTTTTTGTTTTACTCTATGTCATAGTTAAAATTGATCAATGATCATAGAGTAAAATCACAAACAAACAAAAATTAAAAAATGGCGTCATGGTATATGTTAAGTACAAATATTTTAATAGATTTCTATAAAAAGTCTTGAATGTCTGCTACCACGTCAATGCCTTTGCATTCTGCAATGAGAGGTCGGTGGAAACCCCGCCTAATTTAACTCACCTGCTTTCCCTCCTTCAGCTTGTAAAATATTCTCAGATATAGTCCTCGCAACAATCTTAAACTTCTCTCTGCTCGCAATAACTGTCTTTTTCTTGTAAATAGGCATCAAATACTTAATAACTATTTCACTGATTCTCTTGCGGTCTTTGGACGAAAACTTGACGCAGAAATTCCCACTACCAGACACCAGCTCAACAGATTCTTCCGTCTTACTTGGTGGCGACTGTGGCGTTGACTTGTTTTCAGTTACTGACGATTCCACAACTTTCTCTAATCTATCCACCACTTCTTCACTATTTCTAATTTTTTCTTTCCGTTTCTGCTCATGTTTCATAGCCATTCCCTTTACACCCTCAACGTACTTAGAGTGATCCCTTTTCTTCTCCCTTTCACCAACAGATTCTTCCACCGTACTTGGTGGCGTCTGCGGAGTTGACTCCTTTTCAGTTACCGGCGATTCAACATCTTCCTCCATACTATCCACTGTTTCTTCACTATCCCTATTTTTCTCTTTACATTTTCCCCCATGCTTCATTGTCATTCCCTTAAGGCCTTCAACGTAATTGGAGTGATCTAGTTTCCTCTCCAATTCACCAACATTTTGGCTGCTGTCATTACTGGATTCGTCGGAGTTTCCAAAGAGATCATCTAATTTATTTTTAGCTCGAGGATCAGCGACATCATTTCTTTTAAACCTTTTCGTAACATTACGACTTTCGTCAAACCCTACTGTCTTTCTTTTACCACTACTTCTGGGCGCATAAATATCTTTCTGGCACGATTTCCGTACAATGTCTTCGGTTCTTTCTTGATTAACCGCCTCTATGACATCTGGTGTGTTTTGTAACTCTCCTGGGTTATCACTGAGATGTGTTTCATCGTTACTAGTATCAACCCTCTCAGTAAGTTCAGCAACGCTGTTTGCATTGTTGGAAGATCCATTAGTACCTGATACGATTTGTGGTCTGTCTGCAATTTCATCAGTGCTGTCGTGATACAAAGAATTAATACTAATAGCGGCACTTCCGTTATTCTCAAATTTATGATCAACAATTGAATCCCCTTGATATGTCATTTCCATATCGGGACTGCTTGGAAACTCTGAAGCACTTTCTTCACTGAACCTCCTAAAACCCTTTCTATCCAATTCGTTATCACTTTCTCTCTCTTCTTTCCACTTGCTGCTTTCACTACTATTATTATCAAACAACTCATCTAATTTACTCTTCAAAGCTTTGCCCTTCTCATATTCAATTGCAGATGGCGGTACATATTCCGGTGGAATCTCTTTTTCTGTATCACTATGATCACTAAAAAGGTTTTCTCTGCTAACCTTTTTATGTTTATTTTTCCTATAACTAGTAACGGCTTCCACAACGCTATCACCATCAGTCGATACTTCAAATGGGTCATTCAAAACTTCGTCCCTTCCTGAGAAATTTTTCCCTCCACTCGTGTGACCTAAATGTTTATTATTATGAGTATCGTCATCAGTTGAATGTTTCTTTTTAATTTTTCCACAATTCAAATCTTTTGCATTACTACTTGCATCATCATCGCTTGAGTCATCAAACAAATCTACCACAAGCGACTTTTTAGAGGAATTAATTTTCCATTGTCCATGTTTCTCTTTTTTTTCGGCATCACCATGTTTATCATTTTCTTTTTTTACAGTTTGAAAATAGTCATTCATAGACTTTTGTACTTGAGGATCTTTTTTCATAGTCAACCTGCGAGGTCCTTTACTAGATTGTACCAGACTCCTAGCAGATGTGAATCCTACACTGTGTTTCTCCTTTAGACCATTTTCTTTCTTTGATTTTTCCTGCTTGGCATCGGAAATACGTGATTTTTCTACACCCCTTCCTTCATACTCTAAAAGCTCTGTGAAGAGACTGGATTGTTCAGTGCATTTTTTTATATCGGTCATCTGTAAGAGAAACAATATTTCCTACATTAAAAACGATGCTCCAATAAATTAAAAATAGCTTAACACGATAGAAAAAAAACTGTTTGGACAGTAGCTATCATCATTAGGAACCATGATAAGAGATTGTATTTCTTAAGCCTTGAATTTTTTGGGAAGTTTAAGTTAATTTAAAGCTTTCGGAGTCTCTTGGAGACAACTAATCTTTGGAAGGATCAGTATATTTCAGTATTATATGCAGTGGCGGCGCTAGAAATTTTAAGGCGGGGGTGCCATGGAGGGGCATGACTTCTATCTGGGGGGGCCAATGAAAAAATAAAACATTTCTCATTGGGAGTAGGTACACCGTTCACTAATTCTGCAATTTAACAACATGTAAAATATCTCAAAAGTGGGGGGGCCCCGGGGGGCCGGAGAAACTGTTGGGGGGGCCAGGCCCCCTCGGGCACCCCTGTAGCGCCGCCACTGATTATATGTAGGGGCGGATTTGGCTTAGTGCGGATATAGGCACTGCCCATGTCGCGGACATTAATAATTAAATGTTGTATGTACAGTGGGAAGGGGGGAGGGGGTTCACTAATAAAACCACTATTTTTTTATTTAAACAAAAATGTTTCTTATCCTAGGTAACTAAAATGTAATAAATAATTATTTGGTTTTTTTTACATAATATGAACAAAAAAATATTCAATGTACGCGCGCGCGGATATAGGCATTTGCCTGAGTTGCTATCCGCTAATGATTATATGGTATATAACACTGACATTAAATTAACTTTGGTTCAAGAGTAACCTCCTCGTTATAACCGAAATTAGAGTATCGAGAAAAAGCTGGACTTAGCGGGATTCGAACCCACCATCAACGCCTATCTGGGGCATCGTCTTAACCGCTGGACCATAAGCACAAGTGCAGTGTCCTCTAAATCCTCTACTTAAGCTCTTATTGACAATATTCGTATTGCTAGACAGGTTAGAATTAGGGCCAATTTGTGTCTTTTTTTGCATCCAGAAACAATCTATCAAGCGACTTATTGGATTTTGTTTATAATAATAGCGACTACATGCCTACCTGCAAATTTTCACCAAACCGACAAACAGACAGACAAGCAGAAATTTCGTAAAAAACACTTTTCGACCATCACAAAGCTTTCCTTATACTATGCACAGGAAAGCAAAAACGTACCTTTTTAAGAACTGCACGCCGGTATAGACTTGCAACCTTACTAGATGTAAACGCTCGGTATTCTAGCTCGACCGCGCAAAAATCACAGTCTGCTACAGATACCTTGCACACCTCGCCCATTTTTGCGGCTGCCTCGATATTCTTTTGCAAAAGTTCGGTTAAGAGAACGAAGAATGCTTCTCTGGCCTGCAACAAAGTTAACTTTAAAACATTACAATTCAAATTGAAATACTCGAGGTAGGCCTGCGACTAGTACTGCCAGTAATATGGTGGCCAGATATACTCTTCTCGAGAATATTTATTTAAATCAGATCCTACTCTTTTGCAGAAATTTGCAAGAGCCACGTTAAAGGAAGTGCACTCATCAGCTAATACAAGTAACGTAGGTCGGAATAAAATGCACAAGGTAGAATGTAGCAATAGTTTTATTATTCAAGTACCTATTGCTTCACTCAACGTTTGTTAACAAATTCAAGCTTTTGCAGGAACTTTTTCTCACACGAAATATTATTACTTAAGAAACCCCATACATTTCATACATTTCCTTGAACAGATTTGATACAATAGTAGCAACGTAGTTTTTTAGTCGCGTAAATAGTATTCAAACGGAAACAATACCAATTCTGCCCGGAAATGCATGGGATTAGGATAATGATCAATGGGCCACACCAA
Source organism: Psococerastis gibbosa (assembly GCA_963971405.1). Taxonomy (NCBI): domain Eukaryota; kingdom Metazoa; phylum Arthropoda; class Insecta; order Psocodea; family Psocidae; genus Psococerastis; species Psococerastis gibbosa. Next base: position 38,692,527 of record OZ020489.1, on the reverse strand, counting down.
GTGGGCCTACCATCTATCGTACGCCCATACAAATAATAAAGCGTTTGGCGCTCCTTGGCCTACTCTGTCACATCCCGCGAGCATGCGCTGCCCTTCGCCAGTCATCAACGCCAAGGGTCACCAGATCCACCTCGACGTCGTCCACCCATCGCATCCGTGGTCGTCCCACTCGTCTTCTCCCATGGGGCACCTTGTATAAGGCTACTCTTGCCGCCCTATTGTCTGGCATTTGTTCTACGCCTAGCCACCTGAAGTGGGCTCTCCTGATTTCGGCTACTATCTTAGGTTCTCGGTATATCGCGTAGAGATCATACGGAAACGCGACTCTCTCTGCCCCTCCCTCTCTCCCAGATTTTGCACTGGTCCATACACCTTTAGGTTAACAACCTAGCCATGTAAAACACTACAAGTTAGGAAGGTTCTAACACTTCGCCTCGGAACCCAAGTAGACTTAAGACGACAACCCTTGCGAGAACATAGATTTATAGTTTGGCGCAGTGGTCAGCATATAATCCCGGCGAGCTGGGAACTCGGGTTTGAATTCAGTTTTCATCCATTTTCCATATCTTCTAATTCTCTTATAAAGGATATATTATAATCCACTAGCCTTTACCACTTACCGCAATCTTCAATCCATTAACTTTAGTCGAAGTAGCCTCAGCCGCTCTCACTCTCGCAAGTCTGACAGCATTGTCCTCCAGCACATCCTCATCTTGACTGGCCTTCCTCAATTGGAACTGACTCTTTATTGTCCTTTCCAGCTCTCGTTTAGCAGCACCGTCTTCTCCTGGAGTACCTGTTGCATGGTTAAAGTTTTGTATTTGTATATTGTAATTTCAATCGGTATTGTGCACCCATCTTTTTGCTTTCCAATGGGAGCCTAAAAGTCATGATATATAGAGAAGTGGTACAGACTCCGACTTTCACCCGAAAGATTGTTGGTTCGAGTCCCACACTTTCTACATGTTCTGACCATGCTTCGGAGGGCATGTAAAGCAGGTGGTCCCGGGCTTTCTTAGTTGTGAACGAGAAGGCTTTATAGCCCTAACTCCGCTAAGTTGGCTTAGTAATAAAAGAAAAAGTCAACACTTATTTATTATTTAAAACGTACCTTCCCCTCTATGATCCTCAGCATCTTGCTTCAGTCCCTCTCTACCACCTCCGTAGAGGTTTTCGTCGATGTCTCCAGTAATAACAAATTTATGCGATCGGTACTTGTTGGACATATCAACGTATGTGTCGAGTTTTTTATTGACAGCTCGCAGGTCTAGGCAGACGTCGCAGTTCTTGTTACACTTCGGTTTTTCATCGCCGAAATATTCTGCAAAGACACCGTGTCTGCAACTAAAAATATTCGTTGAATATAAAAGCCCTATAGACGATTAATTGGTCATTTAATATTGGAAGCATTCTTTAATTTGCGATAGAGGGCGCAGAAGAAGATACTGTCAGATATCACAAGAATGTCGACACTTGAGCTATCATTGAAGCAAAATAGAATAGTACCAAAAACTGTGGGGTTTAGCAGCACCATTAGATACTACATGATGATGACCTTGAAGTTCCAAGAGTATGCTGAATGGGCCACGCCTATGGAAATAGGGGTTGTAACCCAATTCTGAGGCTTTAACGCAGATTTGCGAGATTTACTAAAGAAAATTATTGAACCTTTTGGTTCGAAGTTTGAAAAAGTACATCTTGATATGAATCTTCAGGGGCGTCAAATCTATTGAGCAATAGTGTGATATTAATAATTATAAATCCCAATTAGCAGACCATGCCTGGACTGAACACCATAAAATCAAATGAGACAAAGCAAGGACCAACCTTAGGGAGACAGGTTTCAAGAAGAGGAAGCTTAAGAAATACTGATCCCAAAAGCTAGCCCAGCATGAAATTGGACACGATATGGTTCGACATTCGACCCACTCTTACAATTAATCAACATAACAAACGAACGGGTGCTCCAACGGATAAACGAAGAAAGGACTCCTTAGCGCTATAGTAGAAGGCACCAAGGCCGACTAAGCAAGACGTACACGGAAGACCTCAAACATGATATGGGATGCGAAAACTCAAGGGGACAGAGAACAGAGAAGAATGGAGAAGGAGATGGAAATATTTGCTGCAAACCAATCTATAGACTGCGACTAGAGGATTTTAAATTTGACCTTGCGCCAAGGCGCTTATTAATAGACAATAATAAATGTGGTATTGACGTGGTAGCAAACATTAAAGACATACTAAAAATGTCTGCTACCACGTCAATACCACATTTACTATTGACTATTGACGTAGGTGAAATAAGCACCCAAAAACAGACAGTCCGGTCGACTGTCAGGGTTACCATTTTATTTTTTTCCCATTCTCGGCGATTATAGCAATCCAACATGGCCACTATACATGCAGCCTTATGGGAAGACGTCCCAACTCGGCCTCCTGAAAGTCTCCGAAGCCATTTCAAAGTCACAACGAAATGCTCGGAAAATGGCAGCCTCAATGGAAGATTGTCGCTAACCGTTTTATGGAAATCTGGAGCTTGTGACTGAAGGCCTGTCAGGCCCGAAACTTACTACGTCTCTTCGCAGTAGCGAACCATTCTCTCGAAACTTCTATACGCATTCTTAGCCTTGTCTTTCTTCTCCTCTGTTTTCGCGCGTCCGGCCTCCATCTTGAGCAAAAAGTCAACTTGGCTTCTTTCTCCCTTGGCGTAATAAATGCGACACTTTGAGGGTTTACCGTCTCGCCCGGCACGACCTGATTCTTGGTAGTAAGCCGCCACGCTCTGAGGCATGCCCCAATGCACGACAAATCTGAAAGGAAAATTGTGAGTAACAATAGACAATATAAGTAACAATATTATTGGATAAAAGTGAGGTCTGTCCTCTGGGATGAAAAGGTTCCCTCAAGAACAAACGCATTACAAAAAGTACTAATTAGTGTTCGCACGCGACCGGAAGCAAGTTGAAGTCCCGGTTCCTTTCATGTTTTTAGTAGTTCATCGACTGATCGACTTTTTATTTATTAACTGAAATAATTCTTTAGCACTTGAGTTAAGTTTTGCCAAATATGTACTCATCCAGTTTTCCGCCACCACAGGACGTTTTGGTATCATTTCCGAACTGTGGGTCTATTTTTTTGTATTCCTTCACAAAGGATATTTGCATTTTGGACAGTTGAATTAAATTTTTTTGGGTTTTTCGGCGCAAAATTACAGTTGTTATATTATGAGGTACCAATTTTCTTTCTTGCAATATCAATGACTACAGTACTCAAAAAACCATTGCTCTAATATTGTTAATTGTTTGTAAACAAAATTTTCCCGGACTTTCGGGACCAGGACAGGTATCGGGAACCGGTCGTCGGGACGGGCTAACACTAGTACTAATTACAAAAACTAGCTGCAGATAACTTGGTCGTGTGCACAGTGCCGGTAGGGAAACATGGTAGGACTTGTCCTAGTCACCTCCGAAATAATCGTGTGACTTCACTGTGTTTCCCAAGTGGTTCGGAATTCACTACAATCAGGAGGTCCACTGCCCTATGGGCTGGCATAGGACAGTCAAGTCGGGGTCACTCTATGGGCCCAAATATGAGGCCTAAGTCGTTATTAACCCCAAGAACACTACTACTAATTACAAAAACTATACTAGTTACAACGTTCAGAGGTCAACAGGCAAGACAGTAAACTATACGATTAGCAGAAGGGACGTTCATGATAACGAGAAGTGAAAGGATCAGGAATGAAGTGTTTGGAAGAGAGGAACCATTGTTGGAGGATTGCGAGAAAGAGACTGCAATGGTTTGGTCATGTAATTGGAACGGAAACAAGCAAAGAAGAGACTAGAAGAGGAAATAGGAGAGGAAGACCAAGGAAGAGGTACAGAAACAAAATTACGAGAATGGAACCAGAATTATTGTCGATAGCAGGTAGGGGAGGATGCCAAAGGAAATGTGACTAAGTTGTAGGGTTGCAAGAAAAAATATATGTATCGGAAAATGAAAAACAAATGAGCAATTCAACAGGGGGAATTGACAACTAAATCGCAGACGCAGAAATAAATCAATGCTATGTCTGAGTGTGGGATGCATTCATAACAGCTTTATTTTGACCGTATTTGACTTATGCCGAGAACCACCCGCTTACGTTGTGTCACAACTGCGGAATCCATGATTGCCTGAGCCGCGGATGGGCATCTTGCTAGTCTGGCTTTACCTGACAGTTGCTTTATCAATGCCCATGCCAAAACTGACGGTAGCACAAATCACAGCATATTTTCCGGCCATCCAGTCATCTTGAACCGCCAGTCGTTCTCTAGAGGGTAAGCCAGCATGATAGGCTCTGGTGGGTACGCCTTTGGCATTCAGTTGCCGAGCAACATCTTCCGTACTTTCCCTTGTCCTGCAGTAAATAATTCCGCAGCCTTTACTGCTCTGAAAAGAATATCAATTATATTTGCGCATATAAAGGAATCATCTTCTACATATATAAAAATGAATCCCTATTTCCCTATGTCACGGCATCACGCGTGAACGGCTTGACCGATTTTTTTTTTTTTTTTTTTTGTTATTGTCAGGAGAAGGTTGTTATGACAGAAAAAAAATTTAAAAAATTGCGCGGAAAATTAGAAAATTCTGGAAATTGAAGTTGTGTCATGCGAGCCCCGAAGGGGCGAGCTGCGTAATGCCCAATGGATACACGTTAATCCGAGGCCCCGAAGGGGCGAGTTGCGTAATGGTATTAACTATCCTACGAAGAGGTGCCTTTTTGTGTCTAAATTGTTTATAAGCGATTTAACCTTTTAATGAAAAAATAAATAATAAAAATGTGCAACCTGAAAATACTTACAGGCTTGGCGGATGAAGAGGACTCACTGTTAAGGCAATCATTAATGAACTCTTTGAGATCTCCAACGTCATCCATAATTGTGTCCCGGAACACAACATCGTAGAAGAGATTACGGCGGAAGCAGGGGATTTTAAACATTGCTAAAGGCTTACCCAGATGCAAGTTTTTGATTATATCTTTTTGAACCTAAAATTGAGCAATATGTAATGAGCTAAGGTTAGAAGTTAGAAGCAATTCGTGTTTCATCCAAGATGACTAAATTTTTTACTGTATGGTATGGTATATTTTTTTTTCAGGAAGTCATGTGTCACTGAACACGGGTATTTAATTAATTCTTTGCGTTAGAAACGGAAAATATCCACTCACTTTCAAGCGAGCTAACCCGTTATGTTTCTGAATTGTCAACCGGAACACTTACCGGAGACGACTACCTACAGTACCACTTTTACAACCTCCACCTAGTCGTAAAGCCCATCTGTCCACAATTACAACAATCTAAAAACATGCCCGTACATGGCTGACACCCCTGCATTTTACCCATATGCATGGGACACATTAGGGTTCAGAGTAGAGGACACGCGACAATGATTAACAGATTCCACTCTATGGGCTGCTAAAAGTACTTCCCTTATCGTGTTTAAAAATCAACTTCCACTAGCTTGGTAATATGCTATTTTGGGACGATTGCGACCCATCAGTATTTTTCCAACTGTCCGTGTAACTCGTGTGTTCTTGGTGTTCGGGGCTAAAGCTCACCTGATAAAAAGACGTTTTTCATTTCATAAACAAATAACAAAGAAAAACCTAGAAGAGCATACATCTCACACACTATGAACTCGTTTACGGAGTAAGGACAACACCCCTGGAGCAATGCTTTCACCCCTTTTCTGAATTCGATACAGTAATATTGGAATCTTTTAAGGGACGCGGTAACTTGTTGAAGAGTCTAAGTCTCATTTGAGACATTTGATTCAAGAGTTTTGACTAGTCTTACTTGTTCCAAGTGGGTGTCGTCCCTACTTCGTGTACGATGGTCATGTAGATCGTGGTGCGCACTTGCTTTCAAGTGTACGTGACAATATCTAGGACATACTAGCCTGCCATCCAAAGGGCTAAAGTACTCACTTCAACACTTGCAGTGGCTGTAAGCGCAATCCAAGGAACACCAGGATATTTCGCTCTTAATGAACCCAACTTGAGGTAATCAGATCTAAAATCATGGCCCCACTGGCTGACGCAATGGGCTTCGTCCACTACAATGTACGACAGTAAATTCCTCCTATGCAGATTCTCCAACGCACTATGAAAGCTCCCACTCTTAATCCGCTCAGGGGCTACGTAAAGCAGCCGGGTTTCAGGCTTGATGGACCGGAGATCGTTTTGGATGGCAGTTTTCTCCTTTTCCGACATTTTTGAATTTAATGATTCTGCCTTTATTTTCAGTTTTTGAAGATGATCTATTTGATCCTAAAATATAAAAGTATTCCTTTGTGACCCCATAAGTTCTGTGAAACATGTATTGTACCGAAGGTGATTCTTTATTATTAAGTGTATTCTGGTCTGAAATGACCGGCGCACTGTTTCAGGTAAAACCTACAACATAAGCAACTATTTTTCCTCATCCATAGGCAAATTAATATTTTTGCAGATCTTAAAAATGTAATACCTTCATCAAAGCAATCAGGGGTGAGAACACTAGAGCAACCTTTCCAGTTTGCATCACAGCAGGCAGTTGGAAGCAGAGAGATTTTCCAGATCCTGTAGGCATTGAAACATAGACGTCTTGGTTTCCTAGAAAAAAAAATACAAATTGTATTATGAACGTTGATTAATACAGAGTAAAGAAAGGGGCAGACATTTTTTGAGACACAGTCCGAATTAGTGCATATTTACCGTATATTGTGTTTAAATCAAACCGACTACATGGGATACAAAATTTACCTCATTATTCCTCTAGCATTGGCAATATAATGTGGAAACACGCATCCAAGTCGTTAGCCCTTACAGCATATTAGTTTCTTGAGCCTTTCATGATTTATTGAGTCTAGGAAAAAGACTGCGGCCTTTTTCAGTCAAGAAATAAGGTAAGCAATGTCATTTTAGAAGATTATGGCACTGCTTGGCTTATTTACAGTCCTACAGTACACATAGAACGTACAGCTTCGCTTTTATTGCATTTATTCTAAACAGGCTAGCCAAGTAGCCCATACAGCAGTTTCCAAAACCAAATGGAACGTAAGTTATGTAAACATCAACTGCCTTGTTTCTTCCATGCTGCCTTTTGCCTGTCACCTGAAACCATGGCTGAAACCCTTTGAGTTTCTGACTAGTTCTACTCTGAGTCAAGACGTGCTGGCTAAATAAACTTTTGTACTCGATAAATCGGCATGCGGCTATACGTCTGTGAGATTCAGATTAATTTTGGAACTTGCTTATTTTCTGTAGCCTACTTTTTAATATAGTTTTGATGGCTTTCTCCTGAATTTCGCTCCGAAATCCATCATGATGGAATTGAGTCTTGAGCACTTCCATAATATTGGTACTTGAACCCGCCATTGCATCAATAATTTCAGCACTTAATTTGCGCAACCATTTAACATCATAACTGAAAACTTAAGGTAATATGCAAAATTTCCCAAAAAGGGAGTAAATTAAATTAATTAAAATTATATTTAATTGTTTACACTTGAACTCCGCCATTTTGAACACGATGAGGTTATTTGCGTCTTCTGCTCTGCATTTAAAAAAAAGGCGGGAAGAAACAAAAATTCAAAAAATTACCGTCCCTGTAATCACGATCTACGATTGTTGCATATAAATATAGTATTGAGTAAAAGTCCTGGGGTTCATCTTTATTTATTTTTGTAGCTACTGGTAGAAATTTCTCATTGCGTTCCTTTGAAGGCCGCCTAGCCATTACCTATTCAAGACTTCAAGTATTCAATGCCCGTACACGGAGGGTTGACGAGACGCCTATTAACGCAAAAAAAAAAATGAAATAACCGGACATAATGGCAGATATGGTATGTAAATGCAAAACGGAAATATTTATACATCGCTGGTATTGACGGCTGGCACCAGGAGCCATTTTTGTTGCAATTATTTATTGCTAGAAATTATAATTAATATGAAAAAAAAAATTGTGGCAAAATTTAAACTAGAATCAAATTGCGCATGTGAAATCTCAGCCAATGAAGTATTAGCGTCTACAGCCGCCATCTTTTCCATTTGTTTGTGAAATGTTATTGTTGTAAAAGACCTTTTTTAAATTAAATTATTTAGAGATAAAATTAATAAAATGTCCGGAAAGAATTTGGTAGGTAACATTTTAATTACCAACAGGCAAATTTACCGAGTCTTGCGGCACATTTTGATTTCTTCTGTCAATGAACTTGAAAATTAGCTAGCAATGAAGCATAAAAAACTTTCCCTGTATGCCTATCTCATGTTGTTTTTGCCATAATTATTTGCTTTATTGCGTTATGTCATTGCCAACTGGCAGATAGCATTATCATTGGTCCTTGTGGTGGAATTGAAGGAACTTCGGATCATCGTCCACGATTAATGGGATATGGTAAAAAGACGTAAGCTTAAGCTTAGAGACTCAGCTGTTGAATGAGTTAGTCCATACCGTAGCTGAAGCTGTTAGGTTTATCGGTTCTAGATAGATAAATTAAATAGGATATATCCACTGACCTGTTCTTACGAGGTGTGGTTTGATATAATTGTTTTGTGAGGTTAGCCTAATGCATATAATTAAACGCATGTGCAGGATATTGATTATCTGCCACCTGGCCATGTTTAGAAAATTAGTTATAAATGCTATAATTTCACACGTCCCCGTTTACATTTACATTTATATGCATTTTCTTCAAGTCACAGCCGGATGGCTGGTTAGCAGCAACATGTGACTTCGATGCCTCGAATTATACATGGTCGCTGGTTCTTGGGATGCCACTTGAGCCTATAATGCGGTGGTTTCCCTTTGCCTTCCGCATCCTATGCCGTTGACCGTCACCTGCTGCCAGGATCCACTTCGTCCGCCTTTAGGGAGCTTTTCGTCTCCCATGGACAAGAGGGTGCCCATGCCCTACCTCTACGGAGTTAGGCGGGGGTCTTTGACTGAACCCCACTCGGTACCTGCCTGTGTTAGCCATCATTGAATGTTGACGTTGCCCGCCCCTCACCGCGAGGAGGTGTAGGTCAGGAGTTTGCTGAGGGGCATGCATTTTCATCCGACATTAGGTACCGTGGGGTAGCTTAAATAGACCTATACCTTAAATTCTATGTGAAATACGCATACGCGAGGTGTAAAATTGTGTGCTGGGGGGCCCGATTTGTTTTTAAACAATGCGCTAGAGCTTTGTTTGTTTGGTTGTGTATCATTGAATAATGTCGCATAGTAAAACTACGATGAGTTTGAGCCATACGTCACGGCAGAGGGGTCACGTTGTGTTGACTTGAGGCCTATCATATAGTAGTAGAAGTAATTTTTTAAGGATTTTTTATGGACCCAGACCTACTTATAGTGGCCAACAGGTCCCTTGTCCAATGCCAACGGCCCCGTGGATTTCAGACATTATTGGTTTTGTTTCCGTATGGATTTTCGGCCATTGGCAAACTTGTATACGTTCTCGATGTCAACCTACACCGGCTACAATAATGGACAAGCTGAGACAAGGTTATAATTGACGCAATGAAACAGGCGAAAGCATGACAGAACTAAGTACAGATACGAGTCGGCCTATCATATAACTGCACTATTTATTTTTTCAGGCGTTACCAATTATAGAGATTGGAGTAGTTGTCATTATATTGGCAGCTACTATAGGATACTTCTTGACCAAGCGAAAGGCATCCAGCCAAAAATCCAACCCAAAAACTCTAGCAGATCCTACAGTGAAATATGTATTGCCATTAGTTGACAAGTTAGAAATTAGCCATGACACCCGAAGATACAGGTATGTTCGTTTGAAAATGTTTCTAATGGCGCGATCTTACTTGTTATGGTTTAATTGACCATGGTGGAGGTTGAACGAAATAAAAGGACATGACTAATATATCAACACACTTACCCTAATCATATCTTACAGCCCCTCTCTCTATCTTATGAAGTCGTCTTGTCTGGGAATTGCCCTCTAATTCACCGTTACAAGTCTTTATTACTTCAGAAAGGCTACCCGTCATTAGCCTAAGGCGGCTATTCCACCGACGTCGTTTTTCATTGTGCATGACGTGGTAGCAGACATCATTAATACATTAATAAGTCTACCATATTATAACTTAATTTATAATAGATAAGTTAAGTATCTAAATTATAGTCTCTTTAAAATATTGCAGAGACTTATTAATGATGCCTGCTACCACGTCATGCACATGCACAATGAAAAACGACGTCGGTGGAATAGCCGCCTAACAGACAGGGATAAACTTCACTTCTTCACTTCTTAGTACAGGGCTTCCAGCTCAGGTGATGCCGACTGCCTGATGTCTCAGAAATGCCCTTGACGCTAGTGCCCACATGTTCGGAGTGACAAATTGAAAAAAAAGACGGGATAAACTGCTCACTTGAGTTTTAAATTGTAGATTTAAGCTGCCCAGCGATGAACATGTGCTGGGACTCCCTATTGGGCAACATATTAATCTCAGTGCTAAAATCAACGACGAACTCGTGATACGAAGCTACACGCCAACTTCTAGTGATGACGATAAAGGATTTATGGATTTAATTGTCAAGGTGAGCTGAGACTCTAATTTTTATTTAATCGCCGAATGCTTCTCTTACGCAGCTGTTTAAAAATGCAATTAAGATACAACGCCTTACAATTCCAAACATCTAATGAGTTAATGCCAAAACATCGTATCTTTTAGAAAAATGGTCCCCTACATTCTGACATTCTACATTCTCTTAGACCGATTTGTCACAATTATTGAACCTGCTTGTAAAAAAAATAACGTACAGGGAAGGTGTCGGGTGGAAGAAGTTAAAAAAACGGTGGTCAATTGGTGTTGGTGATTAGTGACGGCAACATGTTATTTCGGAATGTAGAGGAGTATGTCTTCTAAAGGATGTGACAGCTGGCTAAAATCTATGTTTCCCGTGAAATTCGGTGTGGTTCCAAAAACACATCCTGCAATTATCCATTCTCTTTGCGTGAGCACACTATTGCAGGCTCCTCGCTGCCTCACTGTCTTCTAATCTTCACTTTTTAGAAGTTTAGTTTACAAATTAGATGCATTTTCTGGTAAGCTATTTTAGAAGATATAGAACTTGTAGTCTAGGCCTATATGCCTTTCCTCTCCCCTAATAAGATAAGAATAATAGCCCACAGGCAAACAAAAGTAAACAAATAAATAAAATAATTACTTCTGGTTCTATTACCGAGTAACCCTAGCGGAGTTATAGCTATAAAGCCCCCCCTTGCACTTAACTAGGAACCCGGCTTTACATGTCCTCCAAAGCATGGCCAGAAAATGTAGCAAACGTGGAACTCGTACCAATAACCTTTCTGGTGAAGGTCGGAGGCCCTACCACTACTCTACATGTCCTGACTGATGAAGTAACGGTAATTACTGTGAACTCATAGCAGTGTTACTGTTGTTTGTAATATAGCCTTGACTTCTGATTCATTGGAGGGCAGATTTATTATGCATTTGTAAGGGTCAATGACCAAGTACTTGAATTAATAGTGTTGACCTTCCCCATTGTCATTGAATTTAAATGAAGATTTAGATGTCTGTCCTCAACCCTGCCTTAAATATTAGTCCGAATGGAAATCCTCGTGCAATAAAATGCATTTAGAGCAAGTCGGAGTACCCTACTTCGCGTTTATTGTACAAAGTCGATTTTCACAGGAAATATTGATCGTACAACCGGCTAATATATCCGTTAAATTAGGAGAAATGCACCCCTACATTTCGATATACACAACATGTAGCCAGGAAATGCAGCAAGCGTGGGAATAGAAACATCAACCTTACCGGTGACATTCTGAGTCCATATACACAGACCATTAATAAGTCTTTAATGTCTGCTACCACATCAATGTCATGTGCATTCTGCAAAACGAGGTCATTGGAATCCCCGCCTTACATGTCTTGACCGTCACTAACAGCGATTGGATTGGATGATTGGAGTGGTCCATCGCATGCTTACAACAAGCTACGAGACATTAAGCCCCGTCTGGGGTGGTGGGCAACAGCCAGCCACCCTTACAGACGAGAGGAGATACTGCTCTCGCGCATGCGTCTGGGCCACTCCAGACTTACCCACGGCCACCTTATGGCAGGTGAACCGCCTCCGAACTACCAGTATTGTACGTCCCTCTGTCGGTGGGGCACATCATACTGGCCTGCCCGAGTTACGCTGGCCCCAGAGCCCTTCTGCCGCTCCCGCTCACTCTGCAACACCTGCTCGGAAATACTTATTTTACTTTATCCAACGCCCACTCTTGGCGTTACCGCCATCTGGTGCCGCGCCTGCCAGTAAAGTGATGAGATGTCTTTGTTTGGGCTCTGGATTGCTTGGCATGTTAGAAGGTGGGCAGCATCCATACGTCCGCTGAGGCAGAGTGGGCGTTGGTCTGAAGCAGCCAGGCCTAGGCGAAACAGGTGAGCCTGCAGGTAGTCGTGGCCAGTTATGCAGCGAAAACGGGTGACAGAAGTGGCTCTTGGTAGGTCTTGTGGTAAGGGAATTTTTACCAAAGTTTCCCATGGCTGTCCTGTTGCGCTGGTTGATAGAGCTTTCTTATGTCTTGTAGTTATTGCGCTGTTAATAACCTGCTTCGCACTATTTAGTGTTAGAGGAACTGCCGAATTCGCTGCACTTGTGGCTATCGTAGCTAGCAAATCTGCTTTTTCGTTTCCGGCTATTCCCACGTGGCTCGGTATCCATTGGACAGCAACTGTCCATCCTGAAGATTTTTAACTGGCTAGAACTCCCCTACATTCTATCGACCTGAAACATTCTGTAGTAGAGTTGGTGCATGCGGTTGTGATCGCTGCCTGTGAGTCAACAAGGAACACAACCGGTCTAGGTCTGCTCGGAAATGACGAGTGTCACATCACTCGTCATAAAATTCCTAACGTCAACCCCCCTCTTCGGAACACTCTGAGAAGGGTTGGAGTCTGGCAATAACAACATGAGCGCGGAAGCCCAAAATGGGCAGAGCGCCTAGCTAAAAAGGAAAGAAAGAAAACTAACACCGATTGGCCTCAGTTACGGAACTTGTTGGCATAACAAATGGCTGGGGGGAGTTCCGTGTCTGTGGCCAATCAATGTTAGTGACGGTTACACACATACGACTTACACCGTCAAAGTATGATCGATATGTATTGTCATATACGACTTTATGTATAAAAAAAGAAACGAATGCGAATCGGATATATCCGGTTTATAAACGCTTTAAAAATGTTTGTGCCTAGCCTTCATATTATTTTAGGTTTATTTCAAAAATACTCATCCGAAGTTCCCTGAAGGTGGAAAAATGACGCAGCATCTGGAAAGTCTTAAACTTGGTGACACCATCGATGTCCGTGGACCGTCTGGCAAGCTACAGTATCTCGGGAATGGAAAGTTTTCGATTAAGAACCTTCGTAACGAACCGCCCACTATTATTACGGCTTCTAAAGTAAACATGATTGCTGGTAAGTGCGAGGTTTTTATTGCTATATGATTCACGGCTACGAAAATCTAAGAATAGTCTTTTAAGAGGAAGCTGGCTGTACACATTGCCCCCCCCCCCCTGATTCACCCTAAAATAGGTTGGTTTATATTTTTATTTTAGTTAATACTTCAAGTTACATAGATTTGGTCTACTCAATTGATAGAGGACTATTCCATGCATAGTACTACGACGATTTATTTAGTTTTGGTCTAAACTGATAAACGACAGCAATTTACCGAATTATCAAATTCATGGGAAAATTATACCAACAAAAATGAAAAACACCTTATAATAGGGTGTATGAAATAGTCCTCTAGCTATTGAGTCGACCAAATCTTTATAAATTTAAGTGTTAACTTAAGTAAAAAATATAAACCAACCTGATTCAGGGGTGGCCAATGTGTACGGCCTCCTCTTGAAGACTTCATAAAAATTAGACTGGAAAAATGGACGGAAACAGGATTCAAACCAGAGTCTTGACCTTGCCGGGGTGGAATGCTGACCACTGCACCAAATCCATCCAATAGAGGCTTTCTACAAAGTTAAATAGGTGCTCCGTACCTCCAAGTGTTATATGATAACTAGCACGTGGAAACACAGTTGGGCTGGTTAATTCCTCGTAAAGTCTTTAGGCGGGGATTCCACCGACTTGCTAGGGCTAAATACAAAAACGGTGACGTGGTAGCAGACATTCAAGACTTAGGCGGGGATTCCACCGACCTCGCATTGCAGAATGCAAATGACATTGACGGAAATTAGAATATTTCTTTTTATAGAAATCTATTAAAATGTCTTAACATATCCCATGACGCCATTTTTTAATTTTAGTTTGTTTGTGATTTTACTGTACGATCATCGATCAATTTTAACTATGGAATAGAGGAAAACAAACATTTCCGTCAATGTCATTTGCATTCTGCAATGCGAGGTCGGTGGAAACCCCGCCTAAGTCTTGAATGTCTGTTACCACATCACCGTTTTTGTATTTAGCCCTAGCCGGTCGGTGGAATCCCCGCCTAAAGAGTGTACACCCCGTAGGAAAGTGGATCGAGATATTAATTAATTTTGTCAAAGTAACTCAGGTCAGTTATTTTACTTTGTACTCTTTGTATGCAAAAATTTTGGATATTTCTGCCGTCAGAGGTCAAGGCAAATCGGACAACCCTCTGTTCCTTTTTAGTAGAAAATCTAATCTCACAAGAAATGTTGATGGTAGACTACCATTGCTAGTCATCTATAAGATGGCATGACGATGTTATGGAAGGCGGGAAAATACTTTGCTTCATAGTCAAACTTGCATGGAGGCGTTCCATTTAATTCTAATGGTCAATAGACTCCCGTCTGAGAACAAGAAGGGATAGAAATAGATATGAAGTGATGAGAAGAGAGTTCGGGGTGAAAGAATCATTGGTGGGGAGGATACCGCGAAAGAGACTGTAATGGTTCAGACAAGTAAAGCGAATGGATAACACCAGGTGGGCGAGGAAATGGCTAGAGAAAGAAATAGAGGGATCACGAAGAAGAGGAAGACCAAGGAAGAGATACAGGAACGAGATTGAGGACGATCTCAGAAGAGTAGAACTGGTACCACGGGAAATGCTGAATAATTACCAAAAAAAAAATACTCCTGGGAGACGACACTAGCTATTTCATCTCACATTGAACTTTTCTCCAGCACACTGAACTAGCAATGATATAATTACTATAACAATTTAGTAGACTTTGCGGATATGCCACAAACGTGGCCTCGCGCCCTAAATGAAAAAAAAAATTAACAAAATATTGAGTGCGTGTGTCGCGACTTTAACTGACTACTAGCATTGAATGTAGATATAATATGATACATTCAAGGCTACTACATGTCTACAAAGCTACGCCGGGCGCGCCCGCTTATTCAGATCTCCAGAAGTCGATTGTCATGTCACTCTTATAGTATTTGACAAAAGTGAAGGGGTCCTTTTCCCAGGTGGAGAAACAGGGCGAGTGAAGGAGGCGCTCAAATCACTATAACACTCCCGTGCAACTGGAGCTGATTGTTGCCGATGATGATTTTGGAAGCAAAGCTAGATTGCTTATTGAATTTCACAAAGAAAAAGAATAGAATGTAAAAATACACATTGCTGCATGCGTCATTGGCAGTGTTTCAAATAATTTACTTTCTTTTACCTTGAAGTGACAGCTGTGAAAGTTCATTGAACGTCTATGAATGTGCTTGTGTTTGTTTTACTTTATAGGTATGAAAATTTATCTAGAGGGAGTTGACAGCGCTCCCCTACATTTAAGGCAGACAATGAGGAATAATAATGAAATAAGAAATGGCTTAAAAATGTGCTATCACAGCTTAAGGGAGACATTTCCAAGTATTTTGAAGACAAAGCAGGCCAGGGTATTTGAAATTGATTTCCCAACCGCAAAGATTCTGAAAAATTCGTAAAAATACAAGGTTTTAAAAAACCAGACTATTTCCCGTAATGACTATATTATAAAATATGTACTTTATCGCGCTTTTCTAGAGCAATAGTGCAAATTTACTACGGAAGCGTTTTTTCACATTTCCATATCTGTGAAAAGAGGAACTAGTGAAATTAGTTATCGTAAAAATATCCACACCTACTTTGTTTACAAAATATTAACTTATGGATCACAAAGTTTAATAACACACGAAATTCAGCCTATAAACTCGTGAAAAAGTACAGTTGTGAGAGATAAGATGCAGGCAACTATTGGCGTCTTGACATGACAAATATTTCGCCAAAAAAACAAGGCAGGGCAGAACAACAAAAGTAAGACACTGAAAGCAATACAGTTCTTCCGTAAAAAATTTCGTCGGATTGTTTTAGGACCAACCAACTGCATTTGACAATGATGTCATATCGAAATGTTATAATCATAGCAGGTATGCCGGAATTCTATATTTGGAAGTTATTTTTTTGTTTCTCTTCGTTCTCAGGTGGCAGCGGCATTACCCCGATGCTGCAACTAATGCGGCACATCAGCAATACTCCCGGTGACAACACGCAGCTGGCTCTGCTGTATGCCAACCAGACTGAAAGAGATATTTTAGTGCGGGAGGAACTCGAGGAGACGCAGAGCATTCACAAGGACCAGGTCAAGCTTTGGTACACAATCGACACAGCCAATGAAGGTATGAAATTATCGTAATACTCAGAATGCCTTTATGGGCCAGAATCCAATAGAAATGTGTCTATTTCATATAAAGCGCATAGAGGCCAAGAGGTGCAAGTGACAAAAATAAACATTAATTTATTTTATTTATTACAGTATGTAACTTAATTGAAAATGCATAGGTAAACCCTTTTACCATGAATTCTAGTATTGTCAAAATGGCATTTTATAATGGAAAGTGCTATTCAAAACTGTTTTGTTTACATTTTAACCCCAAGAATAAGGTAAATTCGCCTTTGGTCAATTTTCAATAGTCGTTTTTCATTTCATTACTAATCGCTATGTGTATCGAGCTCTGGTCACCTCCGAACTAATCGTGTGACTTTACTATGCTCCCCAAGTGTGGTTCGGAATCCACTATGATGATGAGG
This sequence comes from Psococerastis gibbosa, assembly GCA_963971405.1. Classification (NCBI taxonomy): domain Eukaryota; kingdom Metazoa; phylum Arthropoda; class Insecta; order Psocodea; family Psocidae; genus Psococerastis; species Psococerastis gibbosa. The sequence continues at coordinate 38,675,455 of OZ020489.1, read as the reverse complement.
TCCATTCTGTCAGTCAACTCCCCTTCTCCCTGAGATGAAGGAGTCTGCCCTTAGGGTGCCTCAAGTTAACAAACAGGCTCACTCCCCCCGCCAGGCTGCGTAAAGCAGAAATGCTGAAAGCAGCTGTACAAACAAAACTTACTTTTTTTAAAAAAATCATTTGTCTGTTTATTTACAAGGGTTTTTGTTTACATTAATTAGGACTAAGGCGGCAATTCCACCGGCGAATTTACTTAATTTGTGATTTGAGATTTTTTGTTTTAAGGAGACTATTATGCAGATACTTCACTTACTTAACTATTATAAATTAAGTTATAATATGGTAGAGACTTATTAATGATGTCTGCTACCATATTATAACTTAATTTGTAATAGATAAGTTAAGTATCTACATAATAGTCTCCTTAAAACAAAACAAACAAAAATCTCAAATCACAAATGAAGTAAATTCGCCGGTGGAATCGCCGCCTAAGATATACAGTAGGCTATGTGAATAGAAATAGTTTTTTAAAATAGTTTTTGTCGTTTTTTGACGTTTTGGTTGTCGAGTTACCCCTAAAGAGAAAAAAAATGCTTCCGTGATTCGATTTTTGTGGACTTACATGCCGAATTTAATCAAAATCCATCGAGTAGTTCCACAAATCGACAGACAGAAATTTCATAAAAACCACTTCTTACGTAACCGAAATTTGAGGATATGGAAAAAACTGGGCTTGGCGGGATTCGAACCCACGATCTACGCCTAACCTGTCTTAACCGCTGGACCACAGTGCTTGTGGTGTTAAGACGACGCCCCGGTTAGGCGTAGATCGTGGGTTCGAATCCCGCCAAGCCCAGTTTTTTTCCATATCCTCTTAAACCAAAGTTAATTTAATGTCAGTGTTATATATACCATATAATACTACAATGTATTTTTTTAAAAAAACACTTCTTTCGTTCTGGGCCGATTATGGCGATTGGCATTAACTTACACTTTGGATTTAAACTGTAAACAAACAAATTTTGAATAGCACTTTCCATTGTAAAGTTATCTTTACATTTTTAATACCAGGGTATTATATTAACCCCGGTATTATAATCGCCATGATCGGGCCGCTGGAACCTCAAAACGTGTAAATCCGTTAACATTTCGATCATCACAAAGTTTTCCATAGACTAACGTATAAATAGGAAAGCCTAGTACGAGCGTCAGTCAAAATAAAGTAGCCTATTCTATATTATAGAAACAATCAACGACAACTTAATGATTTGTTTTCGGTTTTAGGTTGGAAGTACAGCACTGGCTTCGTGAACGCGGAAATGATCAAGGAGCATCTGTTTCCTCCCTCTAAGGGCACGTTCACCCTCATGTGCGGTCCTCCCCCCATGATCAAGTTTGCCTGCACCCCAAGCCTCGACAGTCTCGGCCACGACTCCAGTCTACGCTTCTCGTATTAGTTTTGAGCCTATTGACTCATAGACAATTCCTTTTGTAGCTTTAATTTAGAAGAAAAGACAATAATGTTTATTTGGTTGTGGATTTATGTTTTAAGAGATAAGCACGGAAACCTTCGAAGGGCCGTTGTAGCTATACAACGGAAAAACTATTTCTTCGATCCAGTAAAATAGGAATTCCAATTATTAAACAATATATCTTAGATAACGCTTGAGACTCTCTCCGGTCTTACAATGGTGACCACAAGGGATCGATTTACTACGCCAACGTCAGAAAATTAAAGAGCGTGGAAGCACACGAGCCAAGCTCCCCGCTTTAGTTACAGAATGCCATTACTATTTCTGAGAAAATTCCGAGGTTGACCCCTATTTTAATGGATTATTTACTGGCCAAGGATCAGGGAGACCAATTCAAAGTTAGCGAAGTTGATTTTGGTCTAACGGGTTGCACTGTATATTCTCTAATGGCTAATGCGGTACATTTTATTGATCTACTACAAAAGCCTTGTGGATATGGATCTCAAAGGGGGTCTCTGACTATTCCTTTGAATCTGGAGGAAATGTTTTGTCCTGTTGTTTAGGATAGGCTACATTGTGAAAGCGGGAATGTCGTGGAAAACAGTGCGGAATTAGTTTGCGGAATACAAATGACCTTCTCATTTCAATAGACAACTTGCCTATAGAAATAAAACAAAAGAAATTTGGCCAAATGGCCTACTCTGATTGAGTGGTCAATTCCAAAAAAACGAGCCTGTGATTATCTTATGGTGAGAGGCATATCGTATCACTATTTATTTTTTTTCATTCATTTTACGTCTAAATAGCAGTTGGTTTTATTGATCATTTAAATTATAATGAAGTAGTTAAACTTTAAAATGAATAACTGTTATTGAACTACTGGTCTATCATTTGGGTATATATTATCAACTAAAGTAGCTGTAAATTCAAAAATTATTTATGGCGGGACCAGCGCGAGGATTCTCCATTAATGATGGGTATTATAATTGGGAATTGACAACTCAATCAGAGCAGTTAATTCTATAGGAAAGTTGTCCATTGTGTCAGTGGAATTTGATAATTCCAGCAGGCGAATTGATCGAATTTGAATCGTATAATAGGAAAGCTTGATGGATACATACTTGTGTCCAAAACATTCAATCAAGCACTGCTGTACACTGTTGGCTTTTGGTAACGCTAAGTTTGCAACACCTTGGCGGTTTGTTTTACTTAAGCTCTAGCCTGATTAGTTGATTATACAATATTAATGTGAAGATGAGATTAAACGTTTCAGATGGTGTCGTATTCGGCATTATACATTTCAGATAGTTACTTAAACTGCATGGTCTACTTAATTACTAGATCTATACTATGTGCTACAAATATACGAAAATCTACTTAAGGTGATAGGAATGTACACAATATTATCTCTATCCACATAATTGCAACATGTACAACATATTATGTTTCCGAAATTTCAATGAACTAATTAGAGTATTCAAAGGGCGAATCAGCTTTCAGTAGATATGAAGGGTGCTTGTCTGTATCAATCTTTGACATTAAGGAGAGTGATGAGTGCTAAAACGGTCTATCTCCATGGTGCTTATCTGTGTCTTAGCTTAAAACATATCACTGATCTCAAGGTTAACTATTGTTAGTATAAACCCCAATTAAATTGATGGAGATAGACCGTTTTAGCCCGTAGATGCACAGATGCGTCTCAAGCAGTCAAGCACCCTGCAGTTAGGCCGTTCTTGCACAGCACGCCTCTTAAGCACCTTCATATCTACTGCTTTCTTTTTCTGTTAGATGTCAGCAATTCTTGTCGCACATTGGATACCGCAATCCGTTCAATGACAGTTAGCATAGAATACGCTTTATCATAATTATTTCGAAACCCACCTTCGAAATTTGTAATAATATATGGGGAATTGAGACGAAACTGCTAAGAGATAAAAAAAACTGAATGGACATACACATACATATTCAAATATCCAAAAATGTATATATGATTATGATACACATGCGTTGGTTAAAATATGTAATAGAACGCCGTAAATTTGAGACAGTCAAAAATAATAGTATTATTAATTGAATTACAATAGTGCACAAAATACTCGTATATTCTGGTATACTTGTGTCCTATCTAGTTTTTTCATTTGTGTAATAGTCAACAACTTTCCCTTCCTGCAAACCAGTATATACAACAAAAGGATAATATTGAACTAGGTTTCTGAAGAAAAAAAAAAATCAACAAGCGACATCCATGTATCATTCATATATAATATATATATCTCTATAGGCGTATTTTGTTACACGAATATTTTGAATTTGAACACAAATTCGTATTAGAAATTGGACCAATCAGGGAACAGGAGGAAAAGAAGCGAAAAATGTAACAAAATGAGCACATTATGATATTATATTTCAAGCAGTAGACATGAATTCTAATTAAAGGCGCCAATCCAAAATTTGGAAAAAATAAATGATATCAGCATCACCCATTATTAAAAATAACTTAAAACCCCTAACTAAAAAAAAATAAAGAACCAGTAGAATCTGGGCTGATGCCGATTTCAAAGTTGAATATGGAAGTTCACTTTCATATCGCCCAGTTTCTATTGATTCTTGACTCCGGCCGCGAAAGCCTTTGCAGTTACATTAAAAATAATAAATAAACCCTATAAAAAGTCACACCGACAGCATAACATTAACCTTAAAGGCCGAGCCGGAGACTTGTGACCTTGAGCGTTGAATACATAGAAATATAATAGAACTGGGGCGGCGGGAGCCATAATATGCCTTACGAGGCACCCTTTAACTATAAGCCAACTGTCAGAGATAAGTACCAACGCAAAAAATATCGAAGTCTTATACATTGCAGCTTAGCAAAGCGGATACCTGGACCCGGTCAAAAACTCTGTACTTAGCTTGTGCAGGCTACACTAGCAGCCATATTGATAACGGTCTTCAACCACGGGATGGTTGAATATCCATTATATAAACAAAGCCCCGCGTCACGTACCTGTTCCTTATTTCAAAAAAATTGCAGTTTTACCTATTGCTAGCGCTTTACAGTCAAATTAAGTTCATATTTCCAGGCATATGCATTTAATTACAAAAGTTGGAGGGTTTTCTTCCCTGTGGGGCACGTAAAAATGATGCTTCATGCACGAATTTGAGACCTATAGTAATAGTAATTTTAGTTTGGCCGGATAGCTTAAGCATGTCTACGCGTATACTAGTTCTATCGATTATTACTATGCCCCTTCGGTTTAAAACGTGTATTAGAAACCCCCTGCAAAGTCATTTCCAGGCCAGTCACGTGACCCCCTCCGGTTTGGCCTTAATACGTTAGTCGTCACAAATCCAAGATGTCAGTTTAGGCCGTAAACAAATTTTTGTAAGCCAAAATCGTGGCAAAAATAAAAAACTTAACGGAAAAAAAATCTGATATCTGATCTACCTCCCGAGCCGGGTGGAATATTATTGAATTTTTAATACTAATCCAGGTCACTAATCCGGATTAAGAATCGAACATTTAATACGCTCCGCCCACTTTGGTAACAAAATGCACCAAATCGAGTAATGCAAATTCGCATTCATGTAACAAAATACGCCTTATATGGCAAATGTTTAAAATCTATTGGAAAGTTCATGGTGAGCCAGAGAATTCAAGAATGAAGGTCTTGCATGATAAAGTCATCAAAATTAAACTAATAATAATAATTAAATAATCATTTATTAGCAAACTGACCTATAAATCCAATAAAATGACACTCTTAACTAAACCTATAGCTATGGCCCATGTCGTATGATGCACTTCACTAATAAGTTCACTAATTCTATAGGAAAGTTGTCCATTGCTTGCATAGTTTGTTTTATTTATAAACATCAAGATCTTCATTCGCTAAGGAAAGACTGCAGTCTTAAGTTCCTTAGCTCAGCCTGCTGCTAGCGTTTGTTCCGCTTGTTTCCTACGGGCGGCTTTGCCAGCTGCAGTCCGGCGCTGTTGTCTACAGACGAGTTCAACGCAGGCGGCGACAGGGATCCGAAAGGGCCGCCACTGTTTCCTGCGGGGGGTCCGAACCAACCTAAAAAATTGAACTCAATGCTGACGGTGACCTCTCATCTTCAATCAAACTACTAGGGCAGGGCTCTATATTAGACAGGTATTGTCATCCGCCATTTAGAGTCTGCTCTATAAGCAAAGCATTGGGTGTTAACCTATTTCTTTTTAGAAATTTATCGTTATTTATTATCATTTAAAAAACGTTCTACCAATTAGGGAAGTGTTTAATAAAAAAATACTAAACAGTGTTTTCGTTCTTTTCAATCTTTTACTTTCTTAACTTAATACTTCAATACTTACCATATAGGAATTATAGGATACAAAATGGCGGATGACAATATACCCGGGTATATAGTGCCCTACAAACTACAAAAGCTTTGGCCCCTATTTTTTTTTCTGCACAAAATGTGGCAGCCATTTTGTCTATAAAACATACGCATGTTGAAACAAATGTTTTCCCATCATTCCGGCTAGTTTTAAATAGCACTGCAACGTTCGTTCCCGTCAAAAATACTTTTTGAATTTCTGAATTTTTCACCAACTGGTCAAGGCATGAAAATAGCTTTTTGTTTCTTTTCGAAACGTCTCCCCGGTCCCTTAATATTACATCTTAATAGTGGTACTGTATTTGTTAGTTGGCCTAGGAAATTTAGTTGCCCAAAATTAGAGACAAACAAAACTGACCAATACTGACCATATTGAGGACATTCGAGCGAAAAAAAAATAGAGGCACTTTATAAGTAAACTACTCAAGACTCAAATGGAAAGGAAAGACAGTAGCAAAGAAAGAAATCATACCATTCCACGTCCATCAACCATACTATAATAGATAGGTACAGTATAAGAAATAAAATTTATGTCAACAGAAGAAGAATCCATTCGAAAATGCATGCATACACGCTTAATATGTTACCAATCTACCCAACTGAAGCCATTTATGTATATTTTTTTAGAATTATTTGTTGCAACCCTTAAGAGACAATGGGAGGGGGAAAAGCAAATATCTCGCATGTCAAAAATATCAGGACAAACAGAAGAAATGTTTCTTAGCATTTTGATCACTATTTGCTGTGAAAGTCTACTTTGTAAAATAAGTGGGGAGTATTCACATTGGCTCTTAAAGTAACACTATAAAAAAAATGCAATAGTGTTTTTTCCAACAAAGGATTATCATAATACACAGTCATGGCCAACAACAAAGTTAATAATAATAAAATCCAATTAAAAATCCTGCTTGAGGAACATAACAATTTGTTTCCCACCTAGGGAATTTAAGTGGGCGCTATCTCAATAGTCACATTCTCTCACATGCTTTAAGCCTGCAAAAACATTTGCAGCCCGATCATGGCGAATTGGGATTATTATAATACAGGGGTTTATTCAACTGTTTTAAACAAATGAGTGCAAAATACGCGGGAAATTCCAAATGATAAATTTTTGGTGAGTTTTCAATTGTTTCTCGCTTAGATGTAGACACATTAATTAAAATTCTTATTATATTTCAAAATTTTACCAGTACATTTTAATTTTTATTAGTATTTCCTTCAATTATTAAACAATTCAACCATGCTCTTATAAATAATTTATTAATTTCAATTTCCAGGGCATATTTCACTACTGCGGCATTAAAAAGTAAACCCCAGTATATTATAATAACCCTTAATCGCCATGATCGGGCTACAGGACAAAATATAAAAAAAATAACTAAAAAAGCCATATTGAAGGGCTGCCTTAATGTTTGCTATAATATGAGACACAGTGAAACAAGCCTAAGTAGAGCGGTTCATATTTAAAATTCATAATTACATGTATACAATCTAATTAATTTTCGACTTAAAATTGAACGATACGACGACAGTTCTTTTAGTAGGCTTCGCATCTCATATCTAACTTGAGGTTATCTGAGTATGCCTTCCTTGGTGTAAAGGAATTATGGTGTATGAAATCAGTAAGATATGATATGCGACACCTACTTCGAACTCAACAGAACGGCCCAGGACAGATGTGAATAGAGGAGATCGATATATTTGCTGCAAACCAATCTATAGATTGCGACTAAAGAAGAGTGCTACTAGTACAACGTACATGTAGTTATTAAAATTACCCCATTTGGAAGGAAGACAATATTAAAACCAGAAAAAAAATTCTTAATGGATTTCTTCTTAATAATTTATTATTACAATAACGTTATGTCCCAAATCATAAATTATGATAAAAACAGCAAAAAATTCTTTCGCAAAAGGAAACATTATGTATATATAAAAGGTACGGTACATCGCGTAGAAACAATTTAATGAATGTATCCGATTAACCTCTTCGAACACCTCACTAAGTAACTAATAGCATTGAATACAATTTAACGTTAGTGTTATATATTCAATGCCAATAGCTACTTGTGTCGAGTTGCGACACGTCTCCGATCGCAAGGTGTGTTGAGACTCGCACCAATACAAGCACGCTACCCCCTTGCCGCTTCCCTCTAAGAAACTTCAGTGAATACCTAACTAAAGTATCAGCATCCAAATTCAGAAGATCTGATAAAAACCGATAAAGATATATTTCTATCTCTTTATAGCCCACCCCGAAGGGAAACGAAGGGGTTAAATACAGATAATATGAATTTAAATACATAAATGTCAGCTACTCCACTGTCATAACTCCAATAGGGATTCCGAGGAAATTTTATACAACTTAAGATGGCGAACCTAGGCTTAATGAATTGTGTAGGGCGGCTTCCAGTCTACGGTAAGTGTAATTTTATTCAACAGATACTTTAGCCTTTCGCCATCCATTGGAAAAGGATATAACAAAACTGACATTTTGTTTAAAACGGAGTGTGGTATCTTTCAGATTCCACTATAGGGATACCAATAGTAAGGCTCAGTAGGGACAGTTTTGGTCACTTGGAGCACTGACGACAATGAGATATCCTGTTATTCAATATGGCCGCCGTTTGTATGTGAAAACTAAGTTCTTAGCATCTATTTAATCCTTTTAATATTCTTTTATAATATTTTTACTATGCCTGGAGCTTATTGCGTTGCATATAATTTAAAATATATATTCTCCATGATTTATAGAAACTTAAAGTAATATATAAATAAAATAATTTTAAAATATTATTGAGGCATAAAAAATCAACGCGGATATCTTTGCAGCTGGTGTTGCCATCTACTAAAATCAACCAAAAATGAACCTCGTTGGTGGGGGCTACCCAGTCCGTCCTGTGTTTTAGACAAGAGTTCCATCGTATATACATATGAGACAATCGAAAAATTTCCCAAAAAGCGACATACGAGTATTCTGAAATAGAATGTTGCCAGGTCACAAGAACTCGACATCTCTCCACCAACCGTCTCTTTGAATCAGACAAGAATAAGAAGAACATCTTGTCGTGTCTTTCGATATTATAGAAATTATTCAACTTAATCATACTATTAAAACTAATAATACAATTTGTAACATTACAAAACCTTTTATTTCACAAACTACGCAAAACAGTGTCAGAAACTTCGCGTCCCTTGTTCTCAGGCACTACTCTACTCTATTCAAAATATATGGCTTAGCGTCAAACATGCACTACATGGAACTCTTGTGTACCATTCACGCTAACAGAAAGAAATCACCTAAAGAACCCACCTGACGTGGAGACGGGGGGCGCCACTGGAACGGATCCAGACAGCATGGACAGGGCGTCAGCACTGAGGTTCGCCACTCCGGAAGTGTCGCAGAAGGCGGTGGGCCCTGCCAAGCTGCGTTGCCCAGACTGGCGCCAATTCGCCCCGGCTGGTTTAGGGACTGCCGGCATATCTTCCTTCAGGTATACGTGGCGAAGGTATCTGTACTGCTCTGCTGCTCCTAAGGTCTGCACGTGCTGCGTCTGAACACGTGCTGCCAGCGCTACGAGTGACTCGTGGATGCGACGCATCGCCAGCGTCAGCTCTGCAAATAATAATTACTTGTATTTTCTACAGGTTTACAGTCTAATGCAAACAGGTGTCTGTACTATTCCGCTCCTCCTAGGGTAAGAAAGTGCTGGGTCTGAACGCACCGTCTGCGTCATCTGTGGCATTCTATGCCATTGACAATTAATTGTATTTCCTACAAGTTTACAGTCAAAAGGAAGTAGGCACAGATCTTTCTTCTTCTTCTGGTGAAAAACCCAGCAGCAACACGCTCCGGATCGTTCTATCCTCGGCCAGCCTCCTCAGGTCATCGAATGTTGACAGTTGAAGTCACAGCTGGTCCCCACATGCTATGTAAGCGGGCGGCCCATCGCGACACAGGCATACATGTGTCAACACAGGCCCATATATAGGTATCTGTACAGCTGGTCACAGCGCAATGTCTGTACCGAAGGCTTTCACGGCCGGAGTCTAACAAGGAGACAGAAGAATCCGGGCTAATAGGCCGTGACATGGAGCTAATAAAACTATGGAGCCACCATGTCGTATTTCGGCTGTGCTGCAAGACTGAAGCCATGACAACGCCTACTTATAGGTGCATTTTGGCGGGAAATTCAAATTTAATAGTTTTATTATATGTTTTCTTTATAGTTTTCTTTTTTGTTTCATATATAATTATATTTATTATTTACATTTATTATATATATTGTTTAAAATTTAAATTAAAAGTAATGAAAGATCTGCATTAAAAAATTTTTATTTTTATCTAAAAGTAGGGAAAACTTTCCTTAAAATATTGTTTAAAATGTAAATTAAAAGTACTCCAAGTTCTGCATAAAAATATTGCTGGTTAGTTGGCATGATTTTCCGTTCAAAATAATCTTTAAATAATCAAATAAAAAATAAAATGTTAACATGGTATCAAATGGCAAAAGGCTCAATCTGGTCCTATACTACGGAAATAGCCGAAGTCAAGCGGCTTCAACCCGAATGTTTACGATGAGTCTATAGTTTTACTATGTCTATGGGCCGTGATCTTCTGCGCCATTGTCAGTCTAAAGGAAAGAGACGCAGGTATCTGAACTATTGAGCTGCTCCCAGTGCAGCGTTTGAACACGTGCTGTCAATGCTACGAGCAACTTGTGGATGGGACGCAGCGCCAGCATGTTTTCTTCATTTGCTACAGCTATACAGTCAAACGGGAAGAGGCGGGGCATCTATGCTGTTCGGCTCCTGCTACTATCAGCACGCGCAGCATTTCAACCTGTACAGCTTGCGCTACGAGAGACTCGTGGATGCGATGTATCGCCTGGTTTACAGTCAAATGTAAGGTGCAGGCACTATGGCGCCCATTCCATTGACCGGCTATGGCTATTTCCAACAACGGTGACGTGGTAGCAGACATTCAAGACTTAGGTGACGTTTCCACCGATCTCACATTGCAGAATGCAAATGACATTGACGGAAATTATAATTTTTCTTTTTATAGAAATATATTAAAATGTTTGTACTTAACATATCCCATGACGCCATTTTTTAATTTTAGTTTGCTTGTTTGTGATTTTACTGTATGATCATTGATCAATTTTAACTATTGCATAGAGGAAAATAAACATTTCCGTCAATTCTGCAATGCGAGGTCGGTGGAAACGCCACCTAAGTCTTGAATGTCTGCTACCACGTCACCGTTGTTGGAAATAGCCCTAGCCGGTCAATGGAATGGGCACCTAATGGAAATGAAACTGGTTACGAAATAACGCCCTGTTACAACCTTCATCGAGGTAATTACTATTGCACAAACAAATATATTTATTAGTTGTTATACGCCCATAAGGTTTCACCCCCTCCGATTGCAGCTAAGGCGCAAAGTCCACCGACCTCGTTTTTTATAGTGAGCCTGATAAAGACTAAAGACTGTCTCTTTACTACATTAAAGACTGTCTTTAATGCCTGCTACCACGTCAATATCAGGCTCACTATAAAAAACGAGGTCGGTGGACTATGCGCCTTAATAATCAGAACCAATATAATTACCTTGAGGAGAGATTGCAGAGTTTTGACTAATGGACCGCATATGACGTTCGGCGTCTTCCACTTGGGCCTTAAGTCTTGACGCATCAGTTTCAAACCGCGACACTAAATCAGAAAAATATTGATCCGGTCCGTCCTCGACACCCACCGCCGTCGGTGTTTCTCGAAGACGTTGAGCCATATCAACATTACTAAGACCCTGAAAACGTTAGAGAACAGAGACATTTAGAGGAAAGCGGGCACTCCTTTAGCACAAATGAATTTCACAGTGATCAGTAGTGAATTAGTAATAACTAGATAAATAATGACTTTCTTCTTCCTCAAGTTACAGCCGGATGGCTGGTTGGCAGCAACATGTGACTACGATGCCTCCACTCCCCTCGATCCTGGCACTCCCTCGTCAGCTCCACGTATGTCTTGGCCCCTACATCCTCCATAACTTGCTGCAGAAACTTTTTTCTCGGGCACCCAGGACAGTTGACGCCTTCTATTGTTCCCTCTATGATGCAGCTTACGAAGTTGTGACTTTATTTTTTACTAAACCACCATAGCGGTGGCCCTGTCTTACGTTCAATTAGGGTAAAAAAGAGCAGAAAATGATGCTAATCAAAGATCATTGGTAATATACAATAATAATGATTATACATTGACTTCGATAGCAAGGTGGTAGCGTGCATGTACTTGGGCGAATCTCTACACGCCATGCAATCTGATGAGACGTGTCGTAACTCAACAAACTATGATACCAACATATCAGAATTCAAGATATATTTATGGCGCGCTCCCATATATAGAACTTATATAGAGCTCTAGTGACTCATACAACAGTCAGTAGATAACGCCACAGTATATCATTATATCAGTCTTGTCATAACCTCTGCGCTCGCGCGTCCGTCACGGCTCCCCACCCATCGGTGACTAACCTACAGAGGCCCAGCCTGTCTTTTCCTGCTGTAACCATACCATTGGTCATGGCTTCATGGACATGGCAAAATCAAACCATATGAGAACTTTTCTTTGAATAATCCAAATTATGGCTACATTCAGAAGCCCGTATTCTATAACATGATGCTTTACAGGGGCTGTGAAATCCTTACCCACTGCAGCAATGGAGATAGTACTGGACTTCCCACCCCTCCATGTTGCAGTGGAAACTTCAGCCGAAATGGCATTATTAGGAGTGGAAGGGCAATTAAGAGAGACTCAGCCTCTCTGACTACGTCTGACCACTGCCTGGATATGCCAAGCGATAGAATCCATCCAAAATACTGTTTTAGGAGGGAATTCGAAACTATATTAGGGAAAATGAAAGAATGCAGGAAAGCAGGAATTCTCAATAGTCACACAATCAAGTGGTTTACTGATGGCTCTAGGCAAGGAAGTACAAAACCAAGAACAGGCCTTGGCGTCTTTGGTTCTGGGGATAAATATCTGGAGTCTCACCTCACGGGGAGACAACTATAGCCTTGCAGATTCTGCAATGAAGGTGCGGAGGACCTGCGATGCGATGCGATGCAATCGCACGAAGAAGAGCAGCATGCTCGGGAAGCTTGCAGTTACATGTAAAAGACCTACCACTTCCGAATCCCCTCAAGATCCTGGCTCTCCTGAGGGAGATAGGCCTCGAGAAAGTGATGTAGAAGTGATGTAGATACTTTGTTGTAGGGGGCACAAAAGGCCAATAGGCTTAAGTGCTCACAGGTACCACCTGTACCCCAATTAAAAAAAAAAAGGTCAATCGGATACATTTATTATATTGTTTGTATGCGATTAACATTCAAAAAAAAAGTAATAAAAATAATAAAAACATCTTTTCATTGAGTTTGAAAATTGTATTTACAAAAAATAGCGATCACCTACCTGAGCTGTTTCAACCTTTAATTTATCTGTAGCAACAGCATTCATTGTCAGTCCATTAGTTATGCGAGCCAGTAAAACCTCCATAGTTTCAATGACTTCTTGAACTCTTTTTATAGGCTGCGAATTACTCCGGGAAATGTCGGAAGAAATTTGTTTTTGCTGCTTCACAAAAGCCCTGAAAGAGTTAACCACTTGGATAAACGGTCCTAACAAAAATTGTATAGTAACAAGGCTTACCATATTTTCCAAACTTCCAACAAGGACAGAATTGAAACTATCCGGTGCAAAAAAAATTATGTAGTGTAAAAAGTTAGTGTAAATTTTTAATGGAAAATCCTTCCTAGTTGAGTCTAAGAGAGACTCCGCTAGGTTGGCTCGGTAATAGAAACAAGAAAAATAATTCTACTTTTTATAGTTATAAGTTCAAATCACTACATGTTTCACTATTGGAACAATATTCTAGTGTGTAATAGGGGGAATAGACTCAACCAATTACGGGCATAATAAATTCATTTTAAAAAGCATGGACAAAATCATGACTAGCCGGGACGCCCGACAAGGCTTTTAAACCGGTACACGTCCCGGCCAAACCGGAACGTATCGCAAGCCTAGCTATAACCATGGCTAGAGTACTCAAAAACATAAATAATACTCACTCAAAGTCGTTGAAAGTTTGAAGTAAGGGCTCAGGAAGCAGATGGTCTTTAACATGTTTCTGTTCTACAGCACCAGGTCCCGACAAGCCAAGTTTGGAACTAGAGCTATCCACTCCACCGAGTCCCACTGTCGCGGAGGTACTGGTAGCCGTTGAGAGGCCAGTCGAACTTGAAGCACCAAAAAGTCCTCCCCCTCCACCTATAATACGTATAACAAAAGGATAATATAAGAAAAAAATATCTTACACTGTGAATAGATGTCAATTTACATTAAGAGACTAACTCGGACTAACACAAAAACACTGGTACAGACTCCCACTTTCACCCGAAAGGTTGCTGGTTGCAACATATTCTGGCCAAGCTTCGGAGGACATGTAAAGCAGGCGGTCCTGGGCTTTCCTGATTGAGTGTAAGAGAGGGCTTTATAGTCCTAACTCTGCTAGGTTGGCTTAGTAATAAAACAGAAAGTAAATATTTATTTATTTACATCCGTAATCTTTACTAATTCCACCATCGTAGGCCTATGATCAATATGATCTGCGAAACAGGTGTGCAGAGGGTACATAAATAAATAAATAATGACTTTAATATAGCTGAGACCACCCTAGCGGAGTTAGGGCCATAAGGCCCTCTCTTACACTCAACTAGGGGTCAGCACCGAAAACAGTATACATTTGCCCCTTAAGAGAAAATCTGACACCCCTACGTTTTTTTTTAAATTGAATTTCTCATGAAATATAGATCAAAGAGCCGTAAATGACAGTATAATTATCTTAAATAGAAGAACTGTTCCTTTACATTTTAATACGTAGTATGTAGTTCGGTTAGGTTCAAGCCTTCAAGATCTGTGGCCAAGCGGTTACATGCTATGCTTGCAAATGTAGAGAAGCAGTTATTCTACGTTTACTCTCAATGATGGCTTTTTGATCAATATTTTGTGAGAAACTCGGCATATTACAAGTGTGTGGGTGTCTACTTTGCTCTTAAGGCCTAGCACCCAAAATTTTGGGATGTCATAGGCTGCCCAAGTATTGTTGTCTAGTAAAATCGGGGCAAACCTCAAAATTGGTACTAAGTCTGATTTCACGTTATGTAGCCCAAGCATTGCACTCCTGTAAAAATTGGGGCAAACCTCAAAAAACTACAATACATGTGCATTTAAAGAACATCTTTGTAGCCGTTTTTGAGAAAAAATTTTTAGCCGTTTAAATTACTTTTTTGGTTCTTGGGACCTCAAATCCACAGAAATCCTGAAATCGAAGATTTTGCTCATCACAAAGCTTTCCTTATCATACGTATAAATAGGAAACCAAAAATTACCTAAGGAAAGACCAGGCGTAGAAGTTGTAGTACTGCCAAGACCAAAATTTAACGTTGGTGCAGATGTTGTTGAACCGAGAAGTGAAGGTGCTGCAGTCGCTCCCAGTGTGAATCCTCCTGTGGAAGCTGGTTGACTGGGTTGGCCTAAGTAAAAACCTGTTGGTATCCACGAAGGAGCATTTAACTAGGTGAAATTTAAATTCACTGACTGGCTGGTTTTGGTTGGCCACTGCCCAGCCCCGTGGCGGGTGCAGTTAGACTGTTTTGGGGGCTGCCTACATCGACCAGGTGGATCTGATTTACTTGCCATTGAACATGACTGTTCTTGCTGGCAAGGTCCTTGGTGGGTCATGGACAAAGATTGATTGATTGAGGTGCTGTTTTTCAACAGTTGATTAATTGGCAATGGTCATAATATGAATCATTGGGATACACTGATGTAATCACAACAATTATGCTGTGGAAAGGGTCCCAAGAACTGTATCAGATCAACTTCCTAAATAATAATTAAAATATACTAAAATGGGCTAGAAATAGAAAAGGGACGTCAAATCCATATTTATTCATTACTTTGGCACGTTTAGGCCCGTGATCTGATGGGTAGGGAAGTAGAAAGTAGACCTTTGGGGTCATTGGTGAGAGCAGAGCTTCGGAGGATAAATCCCAATTTCTTGACGTTGACTCGTGGCCTGGCCGCATATGTTTCAAATGAAAAATAAACAAATTAGACATTACTTTTACACTGACCTAAGGTTGGAGCAGCACTGGTAGTTGCAGCTCCAAGTCCAAACGAAGGGGTTGCAGTAGGAGTGGCAAAAAGAGATGGTGTCGCCGTACTAGCACCACCCAATGCAAATCCGCTTGATGCTGACGTGTTGGTGCCAAACGAAAGACCAGTTAACGGTTGAGCACTGGTAGCAGGCTGCCCAAATGTCAGACCAGTCGTCGGCTGAGTAGCGCTCTGTTGGAAACCAGTGCCACCCAATTGGAAGCCAGTGCTTGGCTGGATGGATGCCGTAGTTGCAGTGGCAGCAGGTGTAGTGCCAAATCCAAATGAAGGTGTTGCAGATGTACTAGTGCCAAAACCACCAAATCCTGTGCCACCAGGTCTAAAAAATTAAAATATTTAGTGAGCTATTGTCAATTGTCTGATAATTGAGTTTTATTATTTTAACCAAATATGAAGCTGAAGCACTCATTGTGCTTGGGCTATCAGTTCGCTATGAGATAGGCTACACATGTTAACATTGGATTACTAGCCATTATCATTTTCCCAACTATGGACACTGTTGTGTCACCCCGTAAGAAGTGACCACCAGTAAACCATATTGCTATTTGGCACAGCAATGTCAGCGGACAGCAGTATTGGCCTATTAGTAGGTGAAATTGTAGCTTGTAGCCTAATCTGTAAGCCCTTTATAAGACAAACCAAATACTTATAATATTGTAGTTTAATGATAAAATACACGCAATTTACTTTGCTGCAGTTGCCCCGAACATGGCGCTGGTACACACGCCTTATCAACTTCTAGAAGAAAGCAACAAGCCGTTACTCGTTAACAAATTAAATAAAAAGCGCCTTTTATACGAACAAATAATAATTATAAATTTAAGTGCTGGACGCAATGATGGACTGAATGAAGAATGACTGATCTGATGGTGAAGCAACAAGGCAACAAGGAACAAAGCACAAGCAACTAGCAAGCAAGTTTCACAACTACAGCGCATGCGTCGTAGAAAAGTAAATATTTTATTTACAAAAAAACTAGCTTTAGTATTAATTATTTATAATAAAAGTAAAATTTTTATGTTTAATTTTACAAACTTAATATTTTATTTGGTTTTAAATGAGAAGATGACATTAATTTTAGTGACCTACTTTTTTTTACTTGCATCTCTATGCTAAACTAGCAAACAAAACAATATATACATTTACAAAATACAAATATTAAATATTAATTTACAATTTTGGATTTTTCACTGTCGGTCGAGTCAGTCACGGCAAAGGATAAGAATAAAGTCACGGATTCAAGTATAGGTACAGTATTTAATCTTTCATAATAGTAAAAGCAAATATTGTACTGCCAGATAGGTAGCCTTTTTAGGCATAATTATGTGCATGCAACAAACATGGAGCGGTCCCTATGTGGAACCTAAAACTAAGACGACATGCCTAGGCGGTTGGCTTAATTAAGACTGGTGAAAATACTGAAACTTCTAATATAGTAGAATATTTTCATGTGGAATAACTTACAAACTAAATTAGGCTGCATATTACCAATTACCTACCCTTCTATCTTCTAGGTCTATCCGTCATCAATTTTGTAATTTTTGCAAATTAATGCATGTTTTTAAATAATCAGTTGATTGATTTTATCACTTTCCAGGTCTGAAAACATGGATTTTCAAAATCGCGCCGGGGGAAAAACTGGAGGAGGTGGAGTTGCGTCCTGGTCGGAGTCTAATCGCGACAGACGTGAGCGATTGCGACAACTCGCTCTCGAGACGATTGACATTAACAAAGACCCTTATTTTATGAAAAACCATCTTGGCTCATATGAATGCAAGCTCTGTCTAACTCTCCACAATAACGAAGGATCCTATCTTTCGCATACTCAGGGAAAGAAGCACCAGGCTAACTTGGCCAGACGAGCTGCTAAAGATGCAAAAGACGCGCCGCAACAACCTGCGCCTGAAAAACCTCGCGTTGACGTTAAGAAGTTTGTAAAAATTGGAAGGCCTGGTTATCGAGTGACAAAACAGAGAGATTCTGAAAATGGACAGCAGAGTTTACTGTTTCAGGTAAATAGCACTGTTCAGCATCTTAGACAGTCAGCGTCATCTGACCTGCATAGCTATGCCACTTTTCTACTTTAGAACTTTACTGATAGCGACTTATCACTCTGACTAGCTGGTGGCACATTTTTTTGCGTTAGGATATGGTTTGGATATTACCACGGCATATCAGCTGGCTGATCATGGCGATTTTAATCCCGGTGGTAATATAATACCATGTCACGTGATGGTATTAATTCAATTGTTTAAAATAAAAGACAAGCAAATTTCAGAATTTTTTACATTGTGATGTCGGCAATACTGAAGAGCTGAACTGACGTGACGCTGCCGTAGAAAATATAAATAACAAATATAAACACATATCGCCCTAGAAATAAACATGTTTTAATTATGAATTAATATATTATAAAGAATATAAATAATTTTTCTAAATCTAAGGCAGAAAAAATGAAGAAACTCACCAAAAATATATCTAAAAATCATTCAATTGTTTAAATACACGTAATTTTAATTTTCCGCGCTTGCGACGAATACCAACATCTAAAATTAAAAAAAATCTGAAATATGCTGGTCTTTTATTTTAAACAATTGAATTAATCCCATCACGTGACATGTTATTATATTACCCCCGGGATTAAAATCACCATGATCAGCCTGCAGGTCCTCCTTTATTTTTGTTTTCAAAGTAATCCTTACGTCCTTGTGCTATTGTTCCATCTACCAAATACTCCCCGATGTGCTGAAGCGAATCTTCAATTCTATTGGGGCCCCACCATGCTAGTCGCCATTCTTACCTGGGTATAGTTTTTTCGCCATATACTCGTATAAAACTCAGCTCGGATAACTAACGTTTGTTTTTCCTTCTGTCTGTAAAACTATATCATATACTAAGAGGAAGCGCAACATTCTCATTTCGACCTTTATGCAGGAGCTGTTCTTCCCCTTCTTTGCTCCTCCCCATAAATAATCCGTGGCTTTCTAGTTGCTTATAGACGTATCTCTTTAGTTTCTTAGACAATCTCATGCCTTTTACAATACCTACTTACCATATACTGTATCTCTACACTTAGCCAATTGATGCTTTTTCTTCTTCTGTGAATGCCTCTTCTATCGAAGAGCAATTATGACCTTGGAGATTGCTGATCTGAAAAGGGTTTTCAACCAGGGTGTTCTTCTGCCGGGAGCAATAGATGCGAAAACAACTAATAAATGCAATAGAAGAATCAGGGATAATGGAACGTGGTGAACTTCCAAATATTTCGTAAACAACTGCTTTTGACATCTGTTATGTAGTGGCATTGTTGATTGTATCTCGGGGCTCAGTAGCCGCTATTACCAAAACCTGTTGAAGATACTTTCAAATCGACCCGGTTTCTTCGGTTACATTAAGTATCAGTGCTTGCGAAACGAATTTGAGCTGGTAGTTCTGCTTTATAGATTGACTACCCCGAGATTGCTGATGGAGTCTATCCGCGTCATCGTTTCATGTCTGCTTATGAACAAAGAATAGAACCTCCAGACAGAAAATGGCAATACTTGCTCTTCGCTGCTGAACCTTACGAGACAATTGCATTTAAGGTGAGTCTTATTGAAAGATCCTTAATTTTTTTTCATCAAAATTGGCGAAGTCTTCGAAAACGTTGTTATATGCTTTGATGTCGGGGTCATATCGGTCTAATTTTTGGGCAGAGATTTCCAAATAGTTTGTAAACGAAGAAGAACTGTTTTCCTTTTACTAAATTAACAAATTCCTTGTGCCACAGCCGCAAAAATATGACAGTAGTCTTATGAAAAATTGGTAAAAAATACAAGCTTTCGTCGTAAATTTGCATGTTCTCGCCTGAAATATAATTACTCTACAACAGGCGTTCTCAAACATTCATTTGCCACGGTCCCCCTAAAAATTATTTAGTTCCGCGGACCCCAAACCTTGTTATGTATACAAAACTAATATGGGAACATCAACAATAGGTCTTGAAATAAAAAATTGATTGTCGGCTTTACTAACTTTGAAAAGTTACTGGCGAGGAGTAGAAAATTATAATAATTACGTGACTGAATAATGTAATAATAGCTTAATAGCTTGCATCAGGCCCGTACCCAAGGGGGGGGGCAAGGGGGCCATGCCCCCCGCCCAAAATTTGATCGAGTGGTCATTGCATTTACAACCTCACAGGTGAATTACTACGGATGTATCATTTATGAAAAAAAAAATTGTTTTGTTCTTGCCCCCCCCCAAAAAAAAATCCTGGGCACGGGCCTGGCTTGTATGTCTAATTGTATTTTTTATTTTTATCTTTATTTTATTTTTAGGGCAGGGAAAATTGTATTGTTATAAGTCTACTAGTGCGGCTAGTGTATGCATTGTTTTTTCTTGTATGTTCAATACGTTCATTCAATTAGTAAAAATAGTGCTAAAAATGGTACGGGGACTGCGTGTCGGACCACCTGGCCGGTGCTCGTGGACGGGCTCCTGCTGATGCACTATCTTTCCCTTAACACGCCATTGTACTGCGGTGACGGGTGGAATATTGGTCGCAACCTTTTATTATTTCAAAGGCGGCGGAGTCTACCGTAAAAACAAGAGGCTGCTGTGCACCCGGATTCCAGCAGTCCTGCCGCTGTAGTAGAACTGCCTTTTTGCTCATGGCCTAAGAATTTTCTTCAATACACAGGTACCCAGCAGAGCTGTGGACAAGTCGGAGAGCAGATTTTGGTCTCACTGGAACCCGGAGACGAAGCAGTTCTTCCTGCAGTTCTCCTTCAAGGTGGAAGTGAGGCCTGCGCTGAAGGATGGGCCTGGGGACCGCGCAGGTGTCTTCCCCCCGAGTTTCGTACCTCCTCCTCTCTTCAACGCTATACCTCCTCCTCCGCCGACACTGCTGGGCCCACCACCGCCTCCCTCACCCCTTCTACGTGATTAGAAGAAAAGTGAGGTAATGTAATTTTATATTTCTTTCTGGCTTTATGGCCCCATTCGGTAATTAGAATTAATAAACATTGTGTTAAGATAAATGAGTTATTATTTTATTATTTATAGTCTACAAAGGTGGGCATTAAAGTAGTTTCCAACTCGCGCAATCGAATACCACTAACTGGGGCGCACTATGGATTAGCGTATTCTGAGTGGACTTCTGTGAGGGGGAATTATAAGCTTGTGAGATGGCAAAAAAAAACATAATGACTGGGGGGGGGGGGGGGCAACATAGTAGCTGGTTAGGGGTTACACGATAACGTACATACTTATTCATTGTTAGGTTACTTGAACGGTCTAACATTAACAAAACAGAGGTTTGTTGTCTGCTGTCCTTAGCCATAAGCCTAGCCAAGAGGAATGGTCAAGTGTTAGACCTAGGGCGTAACGCAGACATAACAAAAAAAGCTAGTTAACTATTATTGTTAGTGCTGTGTAGTTAACCAAATTTTACTGAATCTGCTGAATCAGTTCAGTTCTCTTTAGTGAATCCGTTAATCAATTTAGTTCACCGTTCATTTCGAGTTGCAAGACCAATGGAACTCTACTCAAACAGTTCTTTTAGAATGGTGACCTGCAGAGGGCATATTCATGGCAGTGACTAGAGAATGGTAGGGCCGTTCATGCCCAAAGGCAGTAGTAAAAATTAAAAGTAAAGTAAAAATTTTTTTTTGTACTTTCGGTTTTATGAAAAGATTTACTTGAATGGTTGTGATTGTGATTAGCGTAAGCCGATCAGGTCTAAACCGTAGGAGTTGCGTGACCGTCTGAACTGGGAACTTCTAGTTAACTTTATCGACTTCGTTGGCCAGGTGGTAACGTGCTTGCACTTGTGCGAGTCTTTACACGCCATGCGATCGGAGACGTGTCGTAACTCAACACGGGTACTAACCTACAGAGGCGACTGAACTCACTGAAAGGTCAATCGGATACATTAAATTGTGTGTATGCGATTAATCTTTAAAAAAAAAAAAAAAAAAAAAAACTGTTAGGCAACTATATAATTACAAAGGCTACAAAGGCTTTCACGGCTGGAGTCACGGTCGATCTGGAAGTGTACTTCCAAACGTTTCGTCAACTGCATTGCTGCGGAGCCTCCAAGAGACAATCTTAGAAGTCCACGCAGTGCTGAAGATGATGACCGGAGATGTTGATGAAACGCTAGTAAGTACGCTTTCGGATCGGCCACGGCATATCAGCCCGGATTCTACTGCCTCATCATTTTAGTGCACTAAACAGAACTGTCGTTCAGTTCATCCATTGTATATTCGAACGGATCAATTCAATCATGAATTGCACAGTGCTAAGTATTATAGTCTCTTTTTTGTGAAGTAAATATTTCCTATAATACTGAGATAAAATTAGCTTCATAGAATTTTTTTGCGGCTACTCGTTATGTTAAAGTAAAAATTCTTGTAATGTACATCTCCTATATTTCCTGTTTCCTCTCGAGCATGCATGCCGCTAAATATTTCTTAAGTGTTCACTACTGTATATCAAACCTTTAAACCCGTTTAAAGTAACATAAATAAAACAAACCCAGGCTAGTTGTAAAATTTAAAAAAGAAATGCAATAAATACTTAACAGCCGCATTTAATCTCGCACCGTCGTGCCATGACGTCAGCAACGTTTTACATCGTACCTCAAGGTATAATAGTTTTAAGGACGATTGTCAAGCAATGTTCCTCACATACAATAAAATACTCAATAACAGAAGCAACAACCTTCCATTACAGCTTTCTACCAGTTAAGCATTCATGGAAATACTAACTGAGCTATTGGATTCGTTAAGGAATGTGTCATTACTAAGCATATCTTGGATTGTCCAGTGTCGCTTATAGCGTGAGTTACAGTGTGGGTTGACTTTATTGCCAACGGCCAAACAATCCAATGTGTGAAAAATCAATGGGACCGTTGGTAGGGCAATGTTTAATGTGCCACTACTAAGCCTTCCAGAATACTTCTATAACTAAGCTAACTTAGTTAGATTCTACACTGATAAAAGTCTTTTCTTAGCCACAAGTATGACCAGATATTTTTCTATGCCACCAGAAGCGTTACAGAAAAATATGGTAAAAGTAGGAAACCTTTTTGCTTCTTGTCCTTAATAACCGACTGACTTAGGCCTTTTTATTATTTATTTTTCTATGGATAGTTGCTGCTTCTGTTGAACTCGTATATTTTCACGTGGATGAGGAGGCTTTTCTTCCGCATGAAAATATTTACATAAATAATAATTGCAATGGTAGATTTTATATAAAAGTCATTCATCAAGCAATTAATATTATAAAAGAAAATGTAGATGATTGCGTATTAATATTAGCAGTTCAGCTTGCACCACAAGCTTAAGATTGAAGTCTATTCAATGAAAAATATACAAAAAACTAGAAAAGTTGTTTGTTTATTTGTTTGTTCGTGTTGAAAACGCTATCCAAGTTGTTATACAAAAGCTTCACGTAGTGAAAACTTGCGTTTTAGTTTTACAGTGTGTAAAAGTTTTTTTTTGAGACTTCATAAGTTCCAACTTAAGATGTATCTTAACAACTGGCTTTATGTAACTGATAGACACATTTTGTAGCAACCTCAATTTGAATCCACTACTTACCCAATAAGAAATGTAAACCTTAGGCATTTGTCCAACAAGCCATGAAGTTTGACTTCTGGGGATTATTTTAGCCAACATGGTTACATAAATTTTGTAGGCAATCACATATTAGAATTATAAAAGGTAACTTTGATTTTTCAGTAACATTTCCCCCTTTAATACTTTCTTTAATACTGCCAAACGTTTGAAATTTTTAAATCCGGGAAAAGATAAAAATAATACATGTAGAATGTTATTCCCTTTGAAAATAATTTCTATCCGAACAAATTTCATTCATAGGTTATGCATGCCATATTCCTAACGAACGCTCCATTTAATTCATTCAATCTGGATTAGAAAATGGCTATGCTACAGCCTACATAGGGTAATGGCTTATCTTATGAAAATTAATATTTACGATTTTAAAAGAAGAAGAAACCATGCACTCGTAGGTAATTATAAAGCAGCTTGCATGAAAAAGAATTAATTTTCAATTGCGTTAGTCTAATAAGTTATGGCAGGAGATGTTGGGTAGCACTAAATTTATCTAGAGATTTCATTTCAAGCTAATAAAGCAATAGAAAATGTTTGATGTTCCTGCCAAACTAAGAAAACAATTTTACATACATGTATTGCAGATTTTTTTGACGATGATTTGAAACAAATTGAAACCACTGCACTCAGTCTCTCATCCAGGTAGGGAATAATCAAAAAATTATAATACCTAAATTGGGTGTCTCATACTATACTATTATTTTCAAACAGTTATTTGATTGATCGTTAATGATATACAGTATAGTTCAAGTTCATTACCTACTTTAAAGATAAGATGCAGTATTGGTACTACACAAGAAGTTGTTAGGCCAAAATTAAATATTTATTTTGTCACTGAAATTATAAATATGCCTTTAAATTGTTTGTAGGCATGAGTATTTTACCCGGTATAAAATTTAAAAAACTTACTCCATTGGTATATAATTCACCGAAGTAACACAAAAACATAAAAGCAATAACAACTCGAGTAAAATGGCCGTTAAAGATGTCAACGGGGCTCGCGTTGACAACATTACCGTAGACGGTTTCCGTTTCCGGAAACCTTCCTACTCATTTCCCCGCGTAATTTTAAAAACTCTCAATAGTCAACAATAAAATATAGTGGAAATCTCGTCACACAGGATTCACAGAGATAGAAGGGTTGGTCGGGGTGAGTTTCGGTACATATTTCTAGGCAATGTCTTATGTAACAGATCGTTTTCACAATATTATTAAAATAGTTATTGTTTCATTTATCTAGATAATGTTATTTTACATAAGGACAATTTAAAGATAAAAGTGCGAAGGCAAATATGATTAATGTGAATTATTATTATTCTAAAATTTCCTTAAATAATAGTAAAATCTAATCTTTTATTATTTATAATATTTTAGCAGTGAAATATACAGATTTACAATAAGAATCTACGATGACAATTTCGTCTTGAAAGGTAAAAAAGATATCTTAGCTAAGATAAATTCACTTAAAGTACATCATAAGGACTTCTTGGTGTCATTATTCTTCGTAAAGACATAGCATAACGTTAAGGGTATACAATCTAAAAATTAAATTACGATAATTCAGTAATGTTGCCTCAAGAGGGGCTGCCGGTTGATAGATATTAAATCAGCAAAGTAACGTTTCAGGGCGAATGTAGCTCATGATTTTAATGATTCTCGCTCATATTTTTTGGTCGACATCTAAATAATGTAAGCATGCAGTCAATTATTATAATATTGTAAGGTTAGCATGAAAACAAGACTTTATAGTCTTATTGTTCGCCTTTTGTTCGCAATAAAGTCGTTTTTTCATTTCATTTCATTTCATTGTAATCATGAGCTACACTGAACAGTCGCCTTGAACTGTTGCTTTCCTAGTTTGTTGTTATCAATATTTATTGTTTACTCGGCAACTGGGTTTGAGGGAACAGTGGGTTTTCTGCAGAGGGTGCCTTATATAAGTAAAGGAGACGACTGAAGAGTTGCTTATTAGGATCTGTTGGAAGCTCCATTAAGGTCTAGGCATGGAGGAATAGCGGCTCGTGTTAAACAACGGTTTCTAAATCTGCCGTGGCTAATTGAAAATGTTCTTGACCTGAAATCAAGGAAACAATATTGTTACAATTTTTTTTAAATTCCGATCCAATCTTGAAGTATTCAAGAGTCCTCTTCAAATTCCATAGACCAGATCTTACGTAGTAAATTAAATAAAAAAGAATCGGTTCGAGTGAACCCGGCCGTCATGTGGAACAATGTCTTGGGCAATCGCCCTAATACACTGCTTCCTTACTGTACTCGTATCTGTACTTGGTTAAGTCATGCTTTGCAATGGTCCAAAGAATCGACAAGAACAGGACCACCCGGAGGTTGGCTGAAGCAAGGCCACAAGGAAGAAGACCCATCGGCAGACCGAGGACAACCCTCGAGGAATGGATTGAACAACTCGCCGGTGCAAGAGGGAAAACAATGGCCGAGCTCAATTTGTTAACGTCCGACCAGGGCGAGTTCAGGAAATGGGTTCGGGAATGCTGCGCACGCGGCACTAAGGGGGAAGGGGAAGAAGTACTTGCTACTACTTACTGAACTTACTTACTCCTATGTGTACTTACTTTCTAAGTAAGCTGCCAAGTCAGGATCATCGGCTAAAAGGGCCAAACTGCGAGGGGTTTGGCCCTGGTGGTCCTTGACAATTAGAGAGGCCCCTCCAGCTACCAGAATACAGCAGATACTCCGCCTTTTATGTGCTGCAGCCTTGTGAAGTGCTGTTTGACCCCTGAAAAGTAACGTAAATTTAGCCCGAAATCGCGCCATCTGTAGACTTCTTTCGTAGCCAAAGAGTAACTGGGGTGCAGGGGGGTAGCTGCCCTCCCCCAAATCTATGACGCCTGTTGCTAGTTAATCTATTACGTTATAATTAATCTATACTAAATCAGTTTATTTTATTTTGACCCACCTCTACCTCTCAAAAAAAGGCTGGTCGTCACAGAGTGACTAAGGAGCCCCCGCAGCAGTCCTCTTACCCCATACATCTTTTATAGGCTATATACAAGGGCTCTGCCCCCCCCCCCCCTAACTTTACACCTAGTATTTGACAGAATGTGCTTTTTTGACAAAGTAAATCAAATAGAGTAACACAAAACAAGTTAGGTACTTTTTAATTGAAACTGTATAAAATTTTGACTGATTTATTTGCTTACTTTTCATTGTCGGGCATATTGAGGAGCGCGGGTGGCGCATTAGCTATGAGATATTTGACAATGTCCTTATGGCCGCACTTAGCTGCGTAGTGGAGGGCAGTTTGACCGCTGGCGTCAATGGAAAGTAATGAGTATCCCTGGCTGTGAATGTCACGCAACTGGAAAAAAAAAACGTAATTACATTTGTCTGTACGCCACAATTTCAGATAAGATTAGATTCTGATGGTGGAAGATGGTATACGTCATAGGCTTGAGTGAGACTGAGCAAAAAAAAATTATGAGCCAGTCATTTTAATTGTTCAAAACTAATGGTCCAAGCAAAAATGAGTGTAGCCAAGGAATGGTTTTTGGTCATTTGTGAAATATGTGATTTGGGTCCTTTGTTCGCGTTTGCTCAGAAGCTCCTCAATTTTACTTGCATACTTTGCATTTACGTCGCCTTTGTCCTCAAGGAGGGTCGGCGGCACGACAGCGGCGTTTCCAGACGACTGATGAAAACGTCAGGACATGTAGCGTAGTGGTACGGACTCTGACTTTCACCCGAAAGGTTGTTGGTTCGAGTCCCACACTGGCTACATTTTCTGGCCATGCTTCGGTGGGCATGTAAAGCAGGCGGTCCCGGGCCTTCCTAGTTGAGTGTAAGAGAGGGCTTCATAGCCCTAACTCCGCTAGGTTGGCTTAGTAATAGAAACAATAAAAAGTCCTTATTTATTTATTAAAACGACTTCTCTGTTTATTAGTCCTCAGGTAGTGTTTGGTTTTTCTATGGAGTGTCATCTTTGGTCTTCCTCGGGGGCGATGTCCTAGGAGCGCCATGTTTTGGATACGGTTACGAATACAGACAAATTCCGGCGAATCGTGGCAGTTTTCTTTTTACTGCATAGGCAGCCATTCTACCGGCGAATTTCCTTGAAAAATTGACTTTGTCATTGACGTTTGTTTTGTTTTAAGGAGACTATTATGTAGATACTTAACTTATCTATTATAAATTAAGTTATAATATGGTAGAGACTTATTAATGATGTCTGCTACCATATCATAACTTAATTTATAATAGATATGTTAAGTATGTACATAATAGTCTCCTTAAAACAAAACAAACGTCAATGACAACGTTAATTTTTCAAGGAAATTCGCAGGTGGAATGGCCTCCATACTTCTATTTCAATGCCGTATCTTATTAAATTTTTATAAACAAATAACGCTTACCAACTTCAAATCCCCAAGTTTGGCAGCTTTAATCACACTATCAGTAGTCTTTTCCAATAGATTACTGCAATCAAAAAATTACATAAACACATCAACACTCAAACATAATGCTATTTATGGCATCAACAACGTGTATACAGTGGGTACTACGGACTCTCTAGTCTCTATATAGGTCAGATGTCAGATGTTTTTGGCTTATTAGTGAGTATAGAAGGAAAAATACAAAAGCGGAAGAATACAAAGCAGCGTGCTAACTTACCGGTATGTTAAAGAATAGTGCGAGGGGCCGAAGATTCGTTCCTTCATACTAGATAGAGCATGCAACAGAAAGGCATTCGTGCGATGAACCAATTGCCCTAAAAAACGAAACTACAACGCTCAGTGCCAGAATGGCATTCGTGTGATGAACCTATTACCATAAAAATCGAAACTAAAACGCTCAGTGCCAGAATGGCATTCGTGTGATGAACCTATTGCCATAACAATTGAAACTAAAACGCTCAGTGCCAGAATGGCATTCGTGTGATGAACCTATTGCCATAAAAGTCGAAACTAAAACGCTCAGTGCCAGAAAGGCATTCGTGTGATGAACCTATTGCCTTTAAAAAATCGAAATTGAAACGCTCAGTGCCAGAAAGGCATTTGTGCGATGAACCAATTGCCCTAAAAACGAAACTACAACGCTCAGTGCCCGGGTTTAGCTTGAGAGGAAATGCTGATTTCGGGGAAGTCATCCCAAAATTTTCGGCGAAAGTTATTGAAAAAGTAATTCATCTAAGTTGCAGACTCGCACTATAGATAACTACCCTAATTTACTCGTATATATTGAATTATAATGATATTTAATTCATGGTGAAGTGAGATTTTTGTACTAAAGTTCCCGTTTTTTTCTAATATCAGCAACGACAGAATTGTTACGGCAAAAATTAAACATTCCTCGCAATGTGTAAAATGATTATCTACAACTTATACTTTTGGAGTGACCCGTGTGAACGCAAAATAACTTAATAAGGGGCAGAACTATCTTTTACCCGTGATTTTTGGTCTAGGTAAATTTGCACTTTCAATTAACAACCTGCTACGGAGGTGTTACCTAATCACAATTTCTATCGAAAGACGTGCTAAAGCAGTCAAACTAAATTTTTAGGCTATGCACAAAAACGTAGCTTTCTTTATGGTAAACAGGGAGGAAGCTGTACACTCAATAATACGGTATGTACCGTAGAAACATAAGCACTTCAGTTTCACTCCGTGCTTACAAGTGGACAGTTGTTTTTATTGTGATTTCTTGATAGAGACCCCAGAACTCTGCGGAAGTTACTGTATAGTCTGCAAAGAATATAGGTCAGCAACAAAATCTCAAGACATGTAGAGTAGTGGTACGGACTCTGACTTTCACCCGAAAGGTTGTTGGTTCGAGCCCTACACTTCCTACATTTTCTGGCCATGCTTCGGAGGGCATGTAAAGCAGGCGGTCCCGGGCCTTCCTAGTTGAGTGTAAGAGAGGGCTTTGTAGCCCTAACTCCGCTAGGTTGGCTTAGTAATAGAACAAAAAGTCCTTATTTATTTATTTTTATTTAAAATCTACAGGTTCTCCGGGCAAATTAGTTTGAACAAAAAATGTTAAAATTTGGCCGATTGGCTACATATGTATGTAGCTTAGTAATACCTCCCTATTACACAATATTCGATCCAATTAAATAAATGGGTCTAAGAAAATTTTGAAAATGTAATATCTAAATTCAGATTAAAATCGTATACGTCCTCAACATAAACATTCCAAAAAATTATTATTTATTTATCTAGGGCCTATGCAACAAAAATCAGCAACTAGCAACTTCACCTTGTAATTTGTAACCGTTTTTAAAACCTTTTTTGCTGGTCTTATTGACCCTATACGTCTTTTTACAATAGTCTGCTCTTTGGCTTTGCTGATGGGTAAATTCAAAATCTATATAGGTTCTCCGGGTAAATTAGTTTCTATAGGGATCCAAGCGTACCTAATAGGCAGTCCGGCCGATGGAGATCTGGGCATGGACGTAAGCTTGGATCTCGCTGCGAGCCCCTCCACCGACTTGCTCCGGCAAATACTCTCTTCTTTGGAGCCCGGAAAAGGACGCTGTTCGCCATCCAGGGGCGTCGTGATGAGGGGGACCCGCGATTTGACCCGCGGGGCGCCGTTCAACCGCGGTCTTCCTCCCCACTCCTCGTCGCTAAGCCATCAAATTACCCCAAAAAGGTCAACAAAAATCTGGTAGGTAGTTTTATGTCAATCGTTGGCCTTAGTTTTTGCTGCATATGGGAAAATATTGCATGTAAGGCATGGCACTCGCAACTTGGAAATCGTCAGTTAGTCTACTGGACATCGGACATTCTTCGAACGCATCCCTTAGTTTATTTATCCAACTTCCTATTTTCCATGCAAGTTTTTCCCAATAACTTGAACTGTCGACTAAGAGTATAAAATACTGTACATAACCTCAATTAAAAGCCTATTAGTTTTTATAATAATTTATATATGTGAAAAATAGTTAGTATGCAAGAAACAAACAATTTAGCTGTTAGTGGTATTAAAAACTACATGTGCAAGTTAGTGCTACAGAATCATAGAAGTACAATAAAGGTAGTAAGTTTGCGAGTGAGATAATATAGGCAATATTAGATTTAAGTATAGTGTAGCCTAATTAAGAAAAGTATAGACTATTTGGTGTTGCAAGAAACAGTGTGACCAAAACTTTTGTAAAATACTATTTTATATATAGTCCGATCAGCAGGGATCACGAGTTATGAGACACTGTATTTGACCTATTCCAAAACGGGCCTATTTTATATTGTATTTGAATGGGTTAGAAGTCATTGTGTACTAAGTACTGTCAGACTGATTTCGAGAAAATCGCAGTTGAAGTTTGATCCCTAGACCTTTTAACGGTAGACAATATTGGTAACCCCCTTACAGCTCAGCAACTAAATACTTTAGCTAATCACATAGATTATCTCTCGGAGATTGTCAAAGTGCACTTATCTCAAAAAGTAAGAAAATGTCACTTGTATACATCATTGTCTTCTAACCCATTCATTTGTAGTACGGTACAGAAGAGGCTACGTAAATTGCTGAAATCGAAGAAGCACAATGTTCCATAACTTTTAATTGCTGCCCAGGCAGCAAAATTATGGCTAAGATAGTATAGTTAATTAATCTATGGTCTAAGTTCTTCAAAAACAGGGTGTCCCAGACCACCATGGTATAATATTCGTAATTTTGAAAATATTGAGATACGGTACAATCATTCTTGGGAGTAGTCAGGGAGATGAAGGGAGGCACGCCCCCCCCCCCCCCCTAAAGACTTGACGAGTTAACACTAGACAGAATTGGGCTTTCTTTGATGAATTAACACAATAAGTTATAAAAAAAGTGCGAGGAATTTTAACTAGATAATATAATGAATAAGATTTTTAATGTTTATATAGGCCTATTGTAAATAATTTCAAATAAACCAACGAAAATCAATCGATTTAATCGAACCTTTGCACCTGTCCCTCCTCTGGATCCAATCTTAGCTACGCCCATGGGTATGGTTAAATATTACATTTATATTTTCGATCAATGTTTTGTTCAAAATTAATTTCTTTGGGACCACGTGGTCTGGGGTCGTCGACCCATCAATGATTACTTTTTTGTCCCAACGACTGTCTAATAATTTCAATAGAGTTTACCATGTATGCTCGTAGGTATTTTTAAGCGGATAAAGATACAGTTTAGAACTATTTGTGTCACCTTACGGCTTACACTACGCTGTATCCTCCAAAACTCTTGCATTTCCTCGATTAGGCAACTGACACGTATATTATTTTTTCCGGCAATAATAATAGTCAGCAGCAAACAAAACTAAAATATTTGGATCTAGGCCCTGTTTAGAATCAAAAATATTCATACCTAAACTCGGCTCCTGTAGCACTGGCGGGAGATGCAGAATTTGGAAATTCGTCGTCGGTAATAGCTCCTTCGGGATCGAGTATAAATAGAGTTTCACTTGCTATGTCAGTCACATAGTGTAAGTGCTCTTGGGCTCTGTCTATGCGGAAGAACCGTTCTGCAGTGCAAGCTAAAAAACAAAGATGGCTGTCAGTCAATAGAACGCACCCAAAGGACTTCAAATATACAATAATACATGTAAGCATCGCGGGGCTGTGGACTGTTATCAATATGGCGGCTAGAGGGCCTACACAAGATAAATACGAAATTTCGCTGGTTGAAGGGCCTACGCAAGCTAAGTACAGAGTTTTAACCGGGTCCGTTCTGCTATGCTGCAATGTACTTAAAACTTCGATATGTTTTTATATTGGTAGGCCTACTTATCATCTCTGATAGGTATTTGACTTATGGTTAACAGGAGCTCCGTAAGGGATATTATTATAACTCCTGCCATTCCGGTTAATATATTTCGATGATAGAACGTAATAATTATTTAACAGTAGGCTTTTACACCGTAGATTGGGGCGAAAAAATACTTATTTTAATAGCCACAATATTGATTGTCCACGACCATATCATATTAAACGCATCAGTTCATATCCTATTACAGAAGTTAAGCGGCATCGGGCGTGGTTAGTTCTCGGATGGGTGACCGTGTACACACCTGGGAAGATTATTGGCCTTCCTCAAATAGTTAAGTTCGGAAACTTAAAGTCAACGAAGCACCAGTCGGCCGAGATGTCCATGGCCATACCATGTTAAACACGCACTGATTCTACTTCGACCACAAAAGTCAAAGAACATCAGGTGTGGTTACAACTTACTGGTTGACCTAATGATTGCATAACCAAAAATGTACAGAAAACCAAGAAAATTGGCCTTCCCTTGAAACCTGCAGTCAACGAAGCAACATTTGGTCGAGAGTTAAACTGTTAAACTGATCATTTCTCATCCGATCACTGAAGTTAAGCAATATCGAGCGTGAATAACTTCGTACTCGGATGGGTGCATGGGTGCACAACAAAAAAAAACGAAGTTGGTATTCCAAAATAATTAAGTATGCCGAAACTTACAGTCGACGAAACACCAGTCGGCCGAGAGTTTGACGGCGGGATTGTCTTCGAGCATGAGGTTGATGTGGTTGCGGACGTTCTCCAAGTCGGCGCCCGGTGACACCTCCAGCTGGCCGACGTCGACCGCCGCCTGCCGCAGAAGGTCCTTGTCGTAGTGGTGCTGCTCGTAGTCGCTCATGCCGATCTTCTGCACCGTCACTCGTACCTGCTCCAGCGCTGCTTGCCTGCAATGTGTGATATGTTTATGTGTATATAAATAAGGATGGTATATAGGTATAGGATGGATTTTTAGTACACATAGGCTACTTTTACTTTTTCCTCGCTTTTATCCCTAGGTAGGATCAGCAATACGGCAGGTTCTCGTTCACTCCTTCCGATTCTGTGCTTTGGCTGCAGTTGCTGCTACAATCCCGAGGTCTTGGCAGACTTTCGCTTCTACCCTTAGCCTGGCCCGTTCCGTTTTTCCCTCAGCTTCGATATGTTATACCCGCTTTGTCAGGTCACTTAGCTGCCTTCTTTCGACGTGGCCCCACCATGACAGACCATTGACTGTGCTAGCTGTCTTCATTTCAGCTCTTATACCATCGTTCCGGTGTCTATATCAGCTAGTGTGAAGCCCAGGGACCGTCGCAGCATCCGCATCTTGGCCATATGCAGTCTTTGTTCTTCGGCCTTTCTCAAGGCCCAGCACTCTGAGCCATTTAACATGCTAGGTCTAACCACTTGCTTGTAAATTCGACATTTTAGTTTATGAGCTTTTCTGTCGGTTAGGATACTTGGGCCTACTCATGTCCCACTACTTCATCCAGCCTATCGAGATTCTACTGCGCACGTCTTTTAGTTTGTAATTTCATAAAAAAGGTATAGCAGTGCATGCTGTTTTCTTCTCTCTTAAGCCCTGAACCAGCCGAACTCGTTGTAAAATGGGGTGATATGAGAGTATTTTTTTAAAAGAGAAAATTGATTGATTGATTAACTTACGGCAGATGACGAACGCCTCCTTTCCTCTTGACCAACATAGACGCCTTGTTGAGGAGTTTCAGATTAAGAATGGACGGTAGCAACCTACAGGCTTCCCCGTCTACCTGCATAGGAATTGTCTTACTGGTGATGATTCTGGCCTCTTTGCACTGCGTTATGCACGAGCCGTGGCCTCCCGCTTGAAGAAGGGGCTAAAAGACATAAGAAGAAGAATGGTTTCAGACTAACTGCCCATGTTCTTCGCCTACAACATGTGCGTCATCCGCAAGAGCAAACGCAAAAATTACGCCAAGTGTGAGCGACTGGATCCCATACTACAAGGTTTCGCCTACCTTAGAAAACTCTCGATTGAACTGAGAATGGCGAGAAATGCTACTAACTTCCCTAAATTACTTAGAGACCATCTCCTAAAAAAAGCTTTCTACACTGTCACTGAGGCACTAGCATAATGACAATGACAGAACTACCTGATTTTGACAATTTTATATTATAATTCACATGTATTGTATAATCTAAAGGAAATATATATTGTATTGTATTGTACCCAAGGACAGATAAGAGCCCAGCGCTGGCTTAGTTGCAGAACTCAAGTTTTGCAGGGAAGATTAATTTAACTATGACTTACCAGTTGATATGTAGTAAGGCCGATAACTTCAATGAGGCCATCGTCAGTCGCAGGTTCGAAAGTCCCTGCGGCTCTGTTCCATGGCCTGGTACCACCTCCATAACTGAAATAAATAATTTAAAGCTATAAATTTGGACTAAAAATAGGCGAACGCATACGCTACCTAAAGCAAGACTTATAATATTTATCAGGGATAATTTGAGCACAAAACTAATTTCTGTTGACAGAGCAGAGACCGCCGCCACTTACAAGCCCTGATTCTAACGCATTTCATCAATAGTTTATACATTTATACTGACGTCTTTACCTACAACAAAGGAAGCATTAAGACTATGCATTGAGGGCAAATGAAGCCCCCCCCCCCCCCAATGCCATTTATTGCAAAGTCAGAGTTCTCAAGAAATATCGATCGTAGAGCCATAATAAATTAAGTGTAATAGGCCTAAACTAGAAAAATATTCCTGTACGTAGATTAATGCACTGTATTTTTTTTTTTTTTTTTTTAAGGCGCGAGACTCTTTCGAGTATTTGCGCCGGTCGGTGTGTGTGCGGAAGTCATGGGTGTTTTAGAATGATTTTGTCTACAATCTACAGGTGGGGCATGACTCCGGTCTTGTAGATCTTGCACTGTACATGCCACTAAAAGCGACGGCCACATTATATTGAACTTCATTTGTAAACAAATAACTGTTTGAAGATGTCAGATCGAAGGAGTTCCAAAACTGTGGCCAATTTGAGTTAGCCACGGCTACATATAGGTAACTACTAAGGTACAATATATAATATACAGTATGTATGTATCAAAATGAAGAGGAAAATTTCTCCAACTTTATGGCATTTAATTTCATTAATTTTATTTTTTCGCTTTAAATTATGGAATATTTATACACATATGGTGTACGGCTGTGTGATGTAATGATTTTTTTTTCTATTCTATTCCATTCGATTCTATTCCTATGACTCTACGACTGAAATTCATAGGACAATTTGACTGTTTCCATTTTCGTTTAGTGTCGACGTCGTTAATTTTTGAAACTTACCTTGGAATGTTTAAAAATACAATAGCGTGAACCTTTAGTTCCTTGAGCTTAGGCGTCATATCTTTGCCATCGCACTGCAGAGTAACAAATTCAGAAAGGTCCTTCCACTTCCTTTTCAGAAGGTCCTTACCGCCCATCTGCCCATAGAACATTTTGTTCCTCAGCCGAGAGTTGAACTTCTCTGGATGGGCTTCTGCAAAACCAAATCAATTGTATTAGTCATATGCAGGGGTGAGCTGCAGGTTACTAGCAGGGTCGCAGGTGGCTGATAGCGAAAAGGCCACCAGACATGGTGGCTAGCTGCGAATATTACAATATTACGAATAAGCAGTCCCCGACGAAGCAGTGGCATAATTGGAGGGTGTGGTGGCAAGTCTGGTGGTGTAGGTTTGTTTAGAAAAAGCCACAGTAACCCGAGGATGACTGTGTGACGGGGCGAATAGTTGCTATCACTAAATAAGCAACCACTACTAGGCCACTCTTTTGTCCAGGGGTTGGGCCCCGAAGGTGGAGGAACTTAGTGAAAAGTCAACGGCATATGGGTGCAGAAGCCAACGGGAAACCACTTTATTGCAATTCCCTAGTACAGTCATCATGACTAAGTATTGTACATTAGACATCCTTGACTTACTTTTAGGGAATCCGAAGTACGGTAACTATCTACGTGTTTATACAATTGCCATGATTATCACCAATCTTCCATAGAAAAGGCATTCGAAGAAGAAGTAGAAGACTGAAGGAGTAGGTAAAATTATTATAGAAGGCACTGATTTAGGCCTACAATAGGTCAAAATGGAATTTAGGTGAAATGACTGCTATTTAGCCTGCAGCTGATGTGAGGGTAGGGGACGTTTGAAGGGTGCCATCACTTAAGGAGGTTGTTGGTAGACTTATTAAACTCGATCACGGCCTATCAGCCCCGATTCTATTGCTTCATCACGTACAACCAACCGTGAAAGTCTTTGTAATTATATTGTCTATTCTAGCGTAGCATAGATTGCACTTTACCCAAAACGGCTAGACACATACAGTACATCGAACGCAACGCAAGTTTCTAGAAGTACCTTCATTGTAAATTGTGTCAAACGAGCATTGCTCAACTGAAAATTCTTGACGTGTAAATTAATTAGCCAACCATTTAGAGTAGCTACTCAAGGGTTGCACCTACCCCTAGCTTCGTGGAACTCAAGTGCTATGTGGGCGTCAACCCCCAGCGAGTAATAATTATTGACAACGTTGAGTGGGAGGTTATCTTTGCCGTCTTCGCTGGGCTCTCCGTCTGGGTTCTTCTCCACAGTCAGCTCCCACCGATCTAATTGAACCACATCGCTCTCTGCAATGTTGCTGAGAATTTTCCCAATAGGCTCGTCTGTATAACCCTTAAAAAAAATAAAGACTTAATTAGCTAACTATATGGTGATTATTTTAACCTGGGATTAAAAATGGAAACATGATAATTTTAAAAATGAAAAGTGCTATTTAAAATTGTTTTGATTACTTCTTTAACCCCAGGAGTAAGTTAATACTAAACGGTATAGTAGGCCCACTGATGGACACTTTGGCATACTGACTTCTGAATGGACCTATTTCGTATTTGATACTACCAATGGCTGAATATATAGTCGCCATATTGAATCTCTATATGAAAGTGGTATTTCCCGTTCAGTTCCTTATGGAGCTGCCGGTACCCAAACAATCGCCGTCATACGGTGGAGGACCTTCCACTGCCCCCAGTATCACATATGACGTCACACTCCAATCCCACGTCACCTGCTTTTTAACCATTGAATCTAAATACTAAATAACGTTTTTTAAGAAAAAATTAATAATTCCAGGGGGACAAAATAAATCTAATAATGCATTAAAATAGGTTTTCAAATATTGTGAAGTAGCCTACTTTATTATATTTTTCTTACATTATTCAGTTAGCAGGTAAGTAAAACACCGTGAATGGTGGTGAATCGGGTCATGGTGGTGAATCGGGTCAAAACATAGGCTACATTTCGCATTTGGTTGGTTCTAAGCCCCAAGGCCTAACCAGGAATTCTGAGAGAGAGAGAGGGGGGGGGGGGCGGTTCAGTCAAAATTACTTTTAGTTAGTTTTAGTGTTAGTTTTAGTTGTTGAGTGCTACCCTCGCACACCGCAGTTTTGACCCGGTTCACCACCATTCACACACCCTACTTGTTCATCTGTTTTCCAACGCCTGCTTTCAGCATTTCTGCTTTTAAGCAACCCTCTCAGCCAGGCGGTGGGAGTGAGTCTGTTTATTAACTTGAGGCACCCTATGAGGGCCTTGAGGAGAAGGGGAATTGACTGACAGGATAGACCTCCTGATTATAATTCCGAACCACTTGGGGAACATGGTAAAGTCACACGATTAATATTCGGGGGAGACCAGGACTCGCCACGCTCGTAGACTGACTGGTATAGTCTCAGCGCATTATCATGTCCCACCATGTTCCCCTACCAACGCTGTGCACACTACCAAGTTTGCCGCAGTTTGAAACACACTCTGCTCTCGTGGATTCAACTTGGTAAGGCCGTTTTGGTTGATTTTAGTTGCTGAGTGCTACCCCCGCACGCTGCAGTTTTTACCCTATTCACCACCATTCACGGTACAACCCAACCTACTCATATAGCCTACAGCACAAAGAATGATGCTTTTATAACATTCCCATCAGGAAAGCTACAGCAAACTGCACCTTTCAATAGAAATGCAAAATAAAGAGAGGTAGAAGAGCAAAAGGGAGTATAGTTTTAATGATCGTATGAATGAACGCCGTATACCGTACGTTGTCAAGCTGCAATTTCCACATTTTCTCTTTGTGCTGAGATGCAAGTGGAGTGTTGAGATGACGCTATTACATGGAAAAGGTCTCTAGATGGCTTTTAATATCGTTGCAGGAGTGGAAAACTGATGTTTCCCCGTTTCATTATACTGTACGTGCATAGAATACGATAGACTAGACCTATTATACTCTGCAAAATTGCAATAACTGGCCTAGTATGTCACTACGAATCTG
This sequence comes from Psococerastis gibbosa, assembly GCA_963971405.1. Classification (NCBI taxonomy): domain Eukaryota; kingdom Metazoa; phylum Arthropoda; class Insecta; order Psocodea; family Psocidae; genus Psococerastis; species Psococerastis gibbosa. The sequence continues at coordinate 38,636,670 of OZ020489.1, read as the reverse complement.
AGGCCCGGTACGCACGCGATGCGCTGGGAAATATGTCATTGAAGCAAATGCATTGGTGCAAAAAACATAGTCTATTTCCGAACGCAGTTCAGAAGATCTCTGCCCTCTTCTGGATGTGTCGAGGGGAACACCGGGCACCTGCATGCGGTCATTTACACGACAGATGCAGAAACCTTCCGTAGTTGAGTCAAGGGCGGATTTTGACTCCAATTGAGGGGGGGGGGGGTCAGCGGGCAAGTTCAGTGGATTATAGCATTAAAAAACATAATAATTTTTAATTCCCACTGTAAGCCAATTGTTATCTAGTGTAAGTTAATTTATTTGGGGGGGGGAGGTCCGGACCCTCTGACCCTCCCTCTAGAATCCACCCTTGAGTTGAGTCTGGCGTTTTCAAACTGTCCATCCACTTGCTACAATGACAAATGACTGGACATGTAGAGTAGTGGTACCGACTTTCACCCGAAAGGTTGTTGGTTCGAGTCCCACACTTACTACATTTTCTGGCCATGATTCGGAGGGCAGATAAAGCGGGTGGTCCCGGGCCTTCCTAGTTGAGTGTAATATTAGGCTAAGCCCCCCCCCCCCTCTCTAACTAAACCAATGCGTTAAGATGATATGGTAAAACTTACCCCTCCCCAGCCTAGAGCTCTGGCAAGATCGTTGCCCGTCCCCAGAGGAAGCACGCCTACCGCTGGAGAAGGATGGAACTTGAGTTGGTCGAGTATAGACAAGACCCAGCCGGCAGTACCATCCCCTCCGCACGCGAGGATTCGCAGATTTAGCACTTTTCTGAACAGTTCCAACCTGCAAAAAATAAAAATGATAAACCTTAGATTTAATAATATGTCTCCCATTTCAACTTCAGGTATAGCCTATGAGAAAAACAGTAGGAAGGACTAAGAGTCTAGCTATGCAGCCGAAAGAGCGAAGAAGTAAATGAAAATGCCACTATTGTACACCTTAAAACACGGAAATCTTCGAAATGTGAGGCCCACTGAGACTATATAGTAGTAAGTAGTGTTCGTCGGGTTAATAACGACTTAGGCCTCATATTTGGGCCCATAGAGCGACCCCGACTTGACTGTCCTATGCCCCAGCCCATAGGACAGTGGACCTCCTGATTATAGTGGATTCCGAACCACTTGGGAAACACAGCGAAATCACACGATTAGTTCGGAGGTGACCAGGACAAGTCCTACCATGTTTCCCTACCGACAGTGTGCACACGACCAAGTTATCTGCAGCTTTGAACCTGCTCTGGTCCGCTGGATTCAACTTGGCATGGCGGCCGGTCTGAGACTATATAGGTTTGAAGATTACGACACATTCGTTATAGTGGAGAATAAGGGTGGAGATTAAGAAACGGAAACTAACATACTTCGGCCATGTGATGAGGAACGAAAAGTATCGCCTTCTGTATGTAATACTCCAGGGGATGATAAAAGAACAGAGGGCTCCGGCCAGAAGAAGAACATCCTGGTTGAAAAACCTTAGGCAGTGGTTTGGCGAGATCACGACTTCCCTCTTCAGAGCAGCAATGTTGCAAATGACTAAGATGGTCGCCAATCTTTGATAGAAGAGGCATTTAAAGAAGAAGAAATAGAAGATGAAGAAAAAGAAGAAGAAGCATAGTTTTTATAGTTTTTTTTAATAGTTTTTTTAAGCATGGGTGACTAATGTATGTACTGGTATAGATAAGGTAAACCATAACCTTGTAGGTAGCATATTAGAATCCGCCCTTTAACTCTCATCATACCAAAGATGCATTGGCGTCAGCTTCTAGTATAAATGGGAGAAATGGGTGACGAATCCAAACCAATAAATTGAATTTAACGCAATAAATACAAATCATCTTGGATAGTAAACAAGTAAATAAGAAACCTACCCCATTTTCGGGCCGCCCTGAGTGAGGTCGAATACTTGTCTCGGATTGAGTAGCCACTGGAATTTTTGCATAAGTTTGACCCCCTGGTTCCCGCCAGATTTTGGGTTAATAAAGACTATCACAGGTTTTACGGACGCCGTGGGTATCGGCTTGATCACAAAGGTTCGCAACATCTCCTTTTCCTTTGACCTCTTTTTGCTCGCCTGCTTCTTTTTTGGTGACTTTCTTAGGCTAGACTTGAAGCTTCCCTTTCGTGGCAGCTTCACAATCCACGACGGCGGTACTATTATTTGCTGGTGGTGACCTGAAATCAAATAACAAAAAACGTATTGCAGGTTTATCTGTATAATATTGTATTTGCATTTTATTGGACTTTTAGGTAGGTATGCTTGCAAATAAATTATTATTTATTTATTTATTTAAAATGAAATGAAGACGTTGGGAAGTTGTGTATGGTAGGACCTGTAGATAGTGGTACAGACTCCGACTTTCACCCGAAAGGCAGTTGGTTTGAGTCCCACACTGGCTACATTTTCTGGCCATGCTTCGGAGGGCATGTAAAGCAGGAGGTCCCGGGTCGTCCTAGTCGAGTGCATGTAACAGAGGGCTTTATAGCCCTAGCTCCGCTAGGTTGGCTTAGTAATAGAACAACAAAAAGACAAGATTTATTTATTTTACTTATGGTATTGACCAAATTTCTCATGAAATTTCAATCATAGAGTCATAAATGAGATGTTACAAACTAACAGAAATGTTCTTCATTGTTTTGAGGCATCAGCAAATTGCTGATGGCACGCGCCGACCTCAGTGCGCGCGCTCATCGCTATCCCTACATTTCTTTACATTTTCGAATCCTGCCAAGTCCAGTTTCTTCTAAATCTTCTAATTTCAGTTACAACGGCACCTCTTCAACATAAATTAGTTTAATATATCAGTATTATATACCATATAGTCCTGCAATATATTGAAATTTTAGTGTGCCAACCAGGGGCGTAAGGTTGGGGGGGGGGGGGGCACGGTCCAACTTGCCTCCCAGCCTCGAGCATTGTAAAACGTGGTTCATACTTCATGGTCCTGTTTGCGGCAATTTGAATACAAGCATTCCTTTTTTAGCTTTCTAAAATCTACAGCTATACTCTACAACTATTAAAATGCGTAAAACCCTACTATTTTGCTCTTATATTTCAATTTTTCCTTAAATCCTGCCTGATGAGGTCATAAGGTCTACTTAGCTTTGTCCCTGCCATCATTCTAAAACTTTACGCCTCTGGTGCCAACTTCGAACGTTTCCCGTCCTCAGTGAACAACTCTAGGCTTTGGAATTCCTGGCCAGAAGAAACGAGGAGAGAGCATTATTTGGGGAAATTTAGGACAGCCTGTCATCAGTTTCTGGGGAGTGAAGTGTGAGAGTAAATGAATGAGTGTATGTTCCATTATTATTTTCTCTCTTTTTGTTGTTGTTTTATTCAGGAAAAAAATATTATGATATTAATTTAAAAAATAATTTGTAAACCAAAATAGGCTTGAGTAGCCCTTCGGGGCTAAAGCTCGCCTAATATAAAGCCAGTTCATTATTAATTTCATTTCATTTTTGTTGTAACTCTAGATCGAAAGACATTCTTATTACAGAGAACTCGTGTATTCAATTTGTACTAAGTTATTGTCATGGCGTCCAATATGGGCCGCCAACATTCCAGGGACACAACAATTATTTATTTCACTTCCTTAGATTTGCCAACGGCCTTTGGCGCCCATTCCACATACATACAACGTCAATGAAAATTATGAAATTGAAGGTGGTAGCAGAATTTTTAGTATGTCTTTAATGTCTGCTACCACCTTCAATTTCATAATTTTCATTGACGTTGTACGTATGTGGAATGGGCACCTTACCATGTTGTTTCCATTTGAGCAGAGCATGTTTCAAACTGTGGCAACTTGGTAGTGTGCACAGCGTTGGATAGGGAACCTGGTGGGACATGATAACGCGTTTAGGCAGTAGGTATAAGTCGAGTCCTAGTCACCTCCGATTTAATCGTGTGACTTTACCATGTTCCCCAAGTGGTTCGGAATCCACTATAATCAGGAGGTCCACCCTGTTAGTCAACTCCCCTTTCCCCGAGATGAAAGAGTCTGCCCTTAGGGTGCCTCAAGTTAACAAACGGACTCACTCCCCCCGACAGGCTGACAGGGTTGCTTAAAGCAGAAATGCTGAAAGCAGGCGTTAGAAACAACAAAAACAACAACAACAACAACTTCCTTAGATGGCTTAATACCCTCTTATGAGCGGCATAAAATATCTCCCCATATTCAACAAGTCAGGAGCATTCAAGAAAAATCTCCCAGTAAATAAATAAAATAAATATTGACTTTTGTTTTACTACAAAGCCAACCTGGCGGAGTTAGGGCTATAAAGCCCTCTCTTACACTCAACTAAGAAAGCCTGGGACCGCCTGCTTTACATGCCCTCTGAAGCATGGCCAGAAAATGCAGCAAGTGTGGGACTTGAACCAACAACCTTTCGCGTGAAAGTCGGAGTCTGTACCACTACTCTACATGTCTTGACAAAATGGCCGCGCAGGGCCGCCAACATTCCAGGGTCACAACGATTTCACTTCCTCTTAAGCCGCCCATTCCACGGACCGGCTATGGCTATTTACAAAAACGGTGACGTGGTAGCAGACATTTAAGACTTAGGCGGGGTTTCCACCGACCTCGCATTGCAGAATTGACGAAAATGTTTATTTTCCTCTATGCCATAGTTGAAATTGATCAATGATCATACAGTAAAATCACAAACAAACAAACAAACTAAAATTAAAAAATGGCGTCATGGGATATGTTAAATACAAACATTTTAATAGATTTCTATAAAAAGAAAAATTCTAATTTCCTTCAATGTCATTTGCATTCTGCAATGCGAGATCGGTGGAAACGCCACCTAAGTCTTGAATGTCTGCTACCAGGTCACCGTTTTTGTAAATAGCCCTAGCCGGTCGTTGGAATGGGCGCCTAAATGGCTTAATACCCTCTTATGAGCGGCGTAACATATCTCCCCATATTCAACAAGTCTGGAGCATTCAAGAAAAATCCCCCAGTAAAAGTTCTGAATGTGAAGAACATACAAGGGGCCTTTCATATAGCCTCTATGGGTTCGAAGAGGCTCTTACAGTCTTTGTAGGCTTTATATGGGTTTTGAAATTCAAAGCATCTATAAGAACCCAGTTCATTTAACATTAAATGGATTAATATGTGCGGTGCTGTGGCGAGATTACATTTATATCCTCCATTCATTTCTGAAGAGTAAACCCAAGGAGGATTTAATATTCTGTTCTTTACAGAGAATTAATATAGAGGAAGACACCCTTCGCATTTCGTTTGCCATTGTTCCACATTTTCCGGAAACTCGTGAAAAGGATTTTGGGCCTGAAAGATATTTGGAATATAGGCTACCTATTCTCTTCACGAGGAAACCTTTCTTCTGAAATAATGTGCTGAAGAATTAAACATGCTCTTAAAATGTCTAAGCCTTTCCCACTTGTGGCAACTTTTTTTAATGTGATGAAGCAGTAGAATCCGGGATAATAGGCAGGGGTCGTTCTGAAAACGTACTTGCAGAAGTTTCGCCAACATCTTCAGTGGAACTCGGGTACTACGGCTTCATCACTTAACTCCGGCCGTGAAAGTCATTGTAATTATATTTCCTACTGTGTCATATCAAGCGAAAAACACCCTACAGCTTACAACTCGTATAGGCGATACGTTTTACTACAATACCGTAATTTAAAAACCATGAGAATGAGGACAGGGGCACGTGCTTTATACTTTCACTCATATACGATGCATAGTGAAAGTACTTTTTTCGATTTTCAGGGTTTGAGGTCCCCTGAGGCAGTAAAAGTGGATTTGAGTGTCACGTATGTATATTGTATGTAAGTGTGTACAGTATGTGTGTATGTATTGTATGTGCACAGAGCTGGAGCCATAACTACAACTTTCATTCAAATTTGGAAGAAACGTGTAAAAAAATCCTCTGACGGTGACAGGGCAAGAAACAATGGGCTCAGGGGCTGAACCAGGAATTTTAAAAATAAAAAAGAATTTAAAATTCTTTTCTCCAAAATAACTCAAACTATTTCCTTCAAAATTTCCTGAATAATACACGTCCAACAAAGCCTTCTTTGTATAATACTGCAATGCACTAGCGGATCCAGCAATGAGCTAATGGGGCTATAGCCCCCGCTTCTCTAACTTAACTCACACTAGATAAAACGCACTTTCAATTTTTTCTAACAACATTTTCACGCATCCACGCATCCGGATATCATGGGTGCAGAGCATTTGAACGGCCTAGCATCACTATACATTTACAGAGATATCGAAGGAACGGCGGAGGAAATATTAAATGAGTATCTATAAGCAGTGGCGGCGCTACGCCCCCCCCCCCCAGCGGTTTCTCCGGCCCCTCCGGGGCCCCCCACTTTTTGACGTATATTACATTTAAATTGCAGAATTATTGAACGGTATACCTACTACCAATGAAATTTTTTTTTCATTCCCCCCCCCCCAGATAGAAGTCATGCTCCCCCCAGATAGAAGTCATGCCCCCCATGGCCCCCTGCCTTAAAATTTAAAGCGCCGCCACTGTCTATAAGCAGTGAAGCATCCGCACAGAATGTATCTGGCCTTTGAATAGCTTAATAGTTCATATTTTAATACATACGTTACAAGTAATTAAAGTGAGTTTTCTACGCTTAAGTCTTCATTCTATCATAGAACCTCCTGACTATAGACTTTCCCTCCAATAGTTCAGCCCCCCCCCCTCAAAAAATTTCTAAATCCGCCAGTGCTGCATAGGTGGCCCCACTGGGGAAACTATAAAATTTTGAGTGTGTGTTTTCCCCTTTATAAGAAGACCTAATTACCAACTGGATCACAGTCAGTTAAGAGAGTTGAATTATTGTAAGAAGACCTAATGTCCAACTGTGAGCCCACTCCTATTAACATTCGCTATAGGGACTGGAGAAATTCAAAGTCACTGTAGGAGCTAACATAATTTTTCAACTAACGTGAAAAAAGTTCAATTTAAAAATTACTCCATTCGGATTATTTGAAATGAACTAATTTAATTCGTCATGAAAATGTAGAAAAAGGGGAAAATTCTAACAGAGATGCAATTAAATTTCCATAAACTGGTTTTTCATTCTGCAGCTCGGTAAGCTCCTGTATTTGAGGGCTAGCTTATAAAAATACAAACTTTTTACAAGCGGAAACATTTTTCATTTCCACTGGATCAGAAAAGATATTTTCTACACGCTTTAAAAGGGCTTGTCATTCGGTGAGTGGCCTAATGAGTACGTAAAATTAACCTGGAAAATATTTTATGGCGAATTATAATAAGAATTTTTTAGGACACCGTTTCCCAAACTTTTTCCATTGGAAAACCGTTCGCGATCCACTGTATAAGAAGCTTATATTCGTGCATTTATTTCTTCATTTTTACGAAATGTGTGTCTGTCTGTCGGTCGGTCTGTCTGTAGTTTAGAGGTAATACGTAATGCGTTAGGTTATTATTTTCCGTTGGTGCTGCCTTATGCTCGATCTCCTGGTATTATTCTGTATGAGAGGGTGAAAAGGTTGATAAAAAAAGAAATAGGTTGATTGGCTTTTCCCACCACGATCTGTCCGGATTTAACCGTGAATGGTTGTGACAGGAGCAGGAAGTAACGTGGGATGAGATTTTTTTAAAACTGGCGCGCTAATCCCATTACTGCCACGACCCATGTTTCTCTATAACCACGACATTTTCTTTAACTTTTTCATACGTCCCAGTGTGTGACCTATTGAAGCTGACGTCGCCACTAATAAACCTTTACTCATGTGATTCAAAAAGAATTATTGAGGTATTTTTTATTAATGTTTTGGGGATGTGAACTGGGGGTTCGGACTTTTGTATGAATACTATTCAAAGCCAAACGGAGACTCGTATCTGTACTTGGTTATGTCATGCTTTCTCCTGTTTCATTGGGTCAATGATAAGCTTGTCTCAGCTTGTCCAATATCGCATGTAGCCGGCGTAGGTTGACATCGAGGACGTATACCAATTTGCCAATGGCCAAAGTTCATGCAGAAACAATACAAATATGTCCGAAATCCATGGGGTCGTTGGCAATAGACAAGGGACCAATGGGTCACTCACTATAAGTAGTCCTAGGTTCTAAAATAGTGCTTCAGGATATTATATTTCCATCCAAGCCAAACGGAATTATTGCCTACTTTCTTTTCATGTAGGTAAATGAAAAATTCACAAATTGAAATTTTCTACAAACTACAATAAAAAATAAGGCACTATATACCCGGGTATTGTCATCCGCCATGTTGTATCCCATATTTCCTATATGGTAAATAGGCCTATTATAAGAAAAGTAAAAGATTGAAAAATATTGAAAAAAACGAATACACGTTTTAGTAATTTTTTATTAAAGTAGCACGTTTTTTAAATAATAATGAATAAACAACGATAAATTTCTAAAAATAAATAGGTAAACACCCAATGCTTGGCTTATACACCAGACTTATAATGGATACAATATGGTGGATGACAATACCTGTCTAATATAGAGCCCTAGTAAAAAGTCAACAGATAGCGATTCAACAGTAATCATACAATAAAATTTATTCATATAACAGTAATAACACGAAAAGCTACAGAATGCAATATCTCACTGTCTTTTCCAGCAGAAACACAACGGGAAATTGCAATAACTCTTTCCGACATTTTCATTTCTACCTCCCGCGTTATTACAAATGAGCATCTCCACATTTTGGGTACGGCCGGCTGGGTAACCGCTCATTTCTCTTGTCTTTTTTTTTTCAAAAAAGGGTTTGTTTAGATAAATAAGATGAAGATCTGTGGGGAAAGGGGTTTATTAATTTCAGCTGCGGCTATGTTGATTTATTTCTTTTAGTGTACAGAGATAATTTTGTTTGTTGCTTAATTGTTTTGTCACTGCTGCGGAGAATTTAACTAATTGATCCGCTTCGGGGTCTGGCTTAGGAGGGTATTCCTTACTGAGACTCTTCAAGGGATAATGGGAACCGCCTTTAGTCTTATTCGTCGAGAACTGACCTATTAACTGGGAGATTGAGGTTCGAAACTAGACTGAAAACGAAAATTTGACTGTCATTTTATTGTATTATATTGGTCATTTCGGAATTCTCTTTTGTCAATAATTATGTTTGAATCAACATTGCAATCAATGATATTAATTTCGTAAAGTTTTTGGGGTGCTAGCCTCCACCCCACCCCACTATGTTGACAATTAGGGGAACGGAACGCATGAGGTCCTACGACCCCCCCCCCCCCCGGGTATTGTGGCTATTTATCATTTATGTGGAAAACTACATAGTCAACTTCAGAAGATTTCTTAGACCGCACACCCGTGCAGAAGTCTTCGAAAATGCGATAAAAAATTGACTGTTCTTTGCACCAAGCCCATGATTTTGTTCCCATGACCAAAAGTCCACGCATCACCGGCTTTAGAATCAACCATGTGTGACCTACGAAACTATTCGAATACAGGCTATTAGACTTACCAAGCAGGCACTCTTCGCCGATTTTTTTGATGTTGAAGCATGATTCCTTATTATGATAGGCAGTCTTACACCATGAGCAACTGAGAGCAACTATTTCTTTGGAACTGAAGCTAAGTTTAGATTGGAACGACTTTCCGCATTGTTTGCACTTTCCTTTTTGAGTCCTATAATCAAAGAATAACAAATTTAAAAAAATTGACAATTGGTGAACATACAGTAGGTGTATTACATGATAGTATTATATGGTGTGTATATATAACAGACATTAAATTAACTTGGTTGAAGAGGTAACCTCCACGTAATGGAATCATGTCAATTCGAGCATATAAGTAGAGGATATACATAAACTGTTCTGGTGCAGGCTTGTGGTTCAGTGGTTAAGACGACTCCCAGGTTAGGCGTAGATCGTGGGTTCGAATCCCGCCAAACCCGGTTTTTTTCTATTCTCTAATTTCGGTTATACAGTAGGTATTTACGTAAAATGTATTACTGTATATAGATCTTGGGTACTTGTGCTATGTACTAGACAAAGTCACAGGGAGAGAGGAAGGGACGGAGAGAGTGGCTTATCCATTGAAATGATGAGCTTTTCGCAATATGCCAAGAACCTACGATAGTAGCCGAAATCAAGAGAGCCCGCATCAGGTGGCTAGGGCACGTGAAACGAATGCCAGGCAATAGGGCAACAAGAACAGCCTTACACAAGGTGCCCCAAGGGAGAAGACGAGTGGGACCACCACGGACGTGATGACTGGGCGACGACCAGGCAGATCTGGTGACCTTTGGCATCGATGAATCGAGAAGGAGAGCGCTGGACCGCGCAGGCTGGCGCGATGTGGCAGATTAGTTAGTACTAGACACATTTGGAACGTTTTTTTTTAGTCCAACATGATGTGAGGATTAGTATCAAAACGAGTTAATTTTAACAGCATATAGTGAAAGAATAGTATATTCTTCTCCTTCTTCTTCTTCTTCTGGCTCTACAGCCCTTGTTGAGCTTTGGTCTGCTCGACAACACTCCTCCAGTCATCTCGGTTTTGTACAACGTTCCACCATGTACGGACTCCCAACTCGCGACAGCTGGCTTCCAACTCATCCTTCGAGCGTTTTCGAGGACGCACCATCAGGCGTCTTCCTGTCATGCTTGATTTGTACATCTTATTAATATATGGTACAGAAAAATGGATATTAAGTTACCTTCGATGGACCCAGTGATGTTGGATAGTGGTCTGCTCGCGGTACTGGCGGACCCCGACATCTCGGAACGTTGGTTTACAAAGGAACTTGATTCTCTCCATCAGCATTGGAATACAGGAGGTGTGGGAGATGATTTTACAGGCAGCACACTTCATCCGGGGACCGTGTTTCTGAAACAACAAGAAGGAGATGTTATAAACTTCGTCAGAGAAAGCATCAGTCCTTCTCAGGACTAAACCATGAGTCCGTATCAGGACTAAACCTGATGTTGGGAGTACCACCCACTCGTCGTCCCATCTCCTGACAACAGGCTCCTTCCTAAGTGTTCGATGACTATGAGGCCCCTGCCTCAACAGGCAATATATAGGTAAGTCAAGTATAACTATTTGTTAAATTGTTATCCAAAAACGCCTCTTCGGCTCTTCCGAAGTGTTTCCTGTACATTCAATTCCTGGTCCAACTTTATGAAATTGAATACACACGAGTTGGGGTTCTTCGTATTCTCCAGGCTAAATTATATTCATATGATGTTTCAGTCATCAGAGCAGTGTTGAAATACAATATTAACCAAATTCGTTGCGGTTTGGGGGGTTGGGGAGTGGGAAAAGGTAGCCCCAAGGAAGGATAAGGTTTGAATTTGAGCGGGTTCCGGTAATTTCCAGGTAAGGCTCCTTCCAAATTTAATAGCCATGATTGCTGTATTCGCCCCACAGCTCACCAGCAGCGGCAGCATGTATTTGGGGAAACTCCATTAGGAAAGTGCGTGTTAACTTGGTGTGTTAACTGAGTTCGTAATAATTAACTTTGGTATGATTAATTGAAGGCAATATAATAATGCGGCAGTAAACTGTTGTATACGCACGTTTCCATTTTGCTTACAAGTTACGCCTCAGGACTGCAACGTGGAGTTACCGCGCGACCAGGAGCTAAGGACACACGAAAATTTTGTTTATTCTGTAGGGCTCAGACCATATAATAGTGGTCTTCACAGTAGGAATCTACACAGAGTTGGTGTTATTGAGTTATATCTAGTTAAGTGTGTTATATCAAGTTAAGTTAACACACCGTGAAGTGTGAAGACTAGTGTTGGTGTTATTGAGTTATCGAGTTAGATGTGCTATCCAAGTTAACATACAATCGTGAGTGGACCTCGGAAGTGAGTTATCATGCTATATCGAAAACATTTAACCGGGTAAACAACGTGGTAGTAGTCAGACGTTCGTGACACGGTTTTAAAGAAAATGGCAGAACTCTATTCTAGTGCCACATTTGTTTATATTTTTTGTTCATTTTGGTTATTATAATTTTTAGTATAGACGGTAATGGCTTGTGATATAATAGATAATACAAATAAATTTAAATAGGGCCTACTACAAAATTTTAAACGTGTGTTTCCAATCAATCAACAAAAACACAGATAGCGGCGGTCAAACCTGAGCTATCGATCGCAGCGCTAGCTAAATAGCTAGCTAAATAGCACAGTGAACCAACTTGGAAGTGCGTTTAGGATAGCACACTGGTTAGCTTAGTTATCGGGCTAGCGTGTGTTAACTTAACTTAATATAACACACTTAACTAGGTATAACTCGATAACACGAACACTGTGAAGACCCTTATTACTATCGATACGGCATTCTAAATGCACTGCATGAGAAAATTGGGACTTTGTTGCTAGGTAACGTGGTCACCCGAGTGACTAGTTTTTTTTGTTGTTGTTGAAAAAATAACAAACTGATCCTTAAATGTTTCCAATTGAATATTAAATAAGTTTTACTAAAGTTAAAAAAATGTTCTCTCACTCCAATTAATTAATTAAGTAAACAAAACTTGAAAATAATGGGTTATCGCGCCATTGCGCTTTTGCCAGTGTGTGACGTCATTTTATGTTGGTCTCTCGGAAATTCTAACATGGCGTGGCACGAGTATTATAAGGTATTGTAAGGTTTATTCCATTACTCGTATAGAAGATTTTCTTAGACTAAAGTATAGATAGGAAAGCAAAAAACGTACCGCAGCACAAAACCCGTTAGTTCCCCACGAAACGCAACGTCTGCTTCCTTCAATGGAAACCCCATTTTCGTGTAAAACAGAGGAAATACGTTTCGCGTGTCATAACTCCTTCATAGTTAACAAAAACACCCTAGATTTATGATTATCTGAGGGCGTTTTCCGAGGACAGGACCGGATATGAAAGCAGAAAATACCTTTGCTCGCGCCTTTCGTCAAGAGAAGCCTATTGTGCTGTATGGAAAACCCTTCAAAGGCTGTGCTTGGTTCTGAATTATCCTTTGCTTCTATATTTTTAGTCTACTCTTTGTGGATATTTGTTATTTCTGGGATAAAATACCTCTTTGAGTTTCCTACACTTCCCTACGTACACTCCAGTGAGTTTCTTCTACCTATTGGGGAAATGAAAGATGGGACAAATTCATATCTTCACGCCATAAGGACTTTTTGGTGTGAAAACTTTGAAACTGTTTTGCAACCGAGGGGTTCATGGAAAAACCATTTTTTGTCACAAGACAGCCTAATGAGGGTTCTCGAAAGTCCTTTTGGGAATTGCAGAGTGCTGGGTGCTGGAAGTTGAACTTATTTCAGTTTGATTACGAATGAACCCATGTATGCTTTCCGAATTATAATATTAATATAGGTACCGATGGTAAAGTTCCACGCTAAATAATTGTCCGAGGTTTAAATTTCGTTTGCCTCGACTTTCCCTATCACAAAGCACGGCATTGATCAATGAGACGATTGCATATTCTAGAACGGTTAGGCGGGTATTCCACATACGTCAATAGTCAATGAAAAATTGAAAAATGACGTTTTAGCAGACATTAAAGACATACTAAAAATTCTGCTACCACGTCAATTTACGTCATTGTTACGTCATTTTTCAATTTTTCATTGACGATTGACGTATGTGGAATACCCGCCTTAGACCAATATAATACAATACTACCCTACGCAGTAATAATAGCAGGTTATGAATGAATTATTATCAATCAGTTCTTCAAAAAAATATTTTTTATTTCAAATCAAAACTTTGTATGGGAAAGCAACCAGTTCGGTTTTGTTAATATATATTACAACACCTAAACCATGCCTGAAGCTAGAAAACATCGATAGAAAGGTCCCACAGAAAAATTAATTTAGTCATTTTTCATTAAAATTGAGTCTTTTATTTGTTCCAGAACCAAACTAAAAGGGGGCAAGCGACATAATGAATTTTGTTTACATTAATAACAACTGTAATATAAATAGTAAATAAAATAAATAAATAAAATAAATAACAATAATAATAATAATAAATTAAAAATCATGGTTTAGGCCGATTTTAGAGTTTTTGGAGATTGTAATTGCGAGATATGATGTTTGTGATCCTGCATACCAAATTTCATCACAATCCACCACTTAGTTCGACGAACAGACAGACCGACAGACAGACTGACAGACAGCCCGACAGACTGACAGACAGCCCGACAGACTGACAGACAGACCGCCCGACAGACAGACAGACCGACAGACAGACTGACAGACAGCCCGACAGACTGACAGACAGCCCGACAGACTGACAGACAGACCGCCCGACAGACAGACAGACCGACAGACAGACTGACAGACTGACCGACAGACAGACTGACAGACTGACCGACAGACAGACTGACAGACTGACAGACAGACAGACCGACTGACAGACTGACCGACAGACAGACTGACAGACTGACAGACAGACCGACAGACATTACGTAAAAATATCCTTTTTTGTTTCTGGGACCTCGTCCTCAAAACGTGTAAATCCGCTGAAATCTCGAAATCGAAAATTTCACTACGAATTCCTTACACTAACGTTTTCTTCTTCAAGTTACAGCCAGCTGGCTGGTTGGCAGCGACATGTGGGATCGATGCCCTCACGCGTTCCTATCCTGGTACGAACGTATAAATAGGGAGGAAACAATCGCTCTACAATAAATTATTATTAACACCATAATTTTCAGTCTACTCTCGCCGTTTCTAAATCTTACACATTGCTACAAACATTTTGGGGGAGAAAAGTGGACTAAGACACGACAGGTAAACTAACAAAACACGACATACAATATAAAATTTACCACCCCGAACCTGGGTCCACCCAACCCTAATGGGTACCCAACCTTCATTGACAGGGAGGAAAAGAGCGACTTTACAAACGACCATGGGATCCACCCCAAGGGAATTAAGTTAGTTGACCACTGGTCGGTGGTTTAGAGTAAGTTATAATGGAAGGTGGGGCGATAAATCAACTAAATTGCAAACCTTAACCCTTGCGATATACAGCAGTAAGTCAATTTTAAACCTTTTCAATACTGCAGCCCTTTTTGTATACAAAACCTTTTGCTTGCTCTAGCTTGTGAAAAGGTCACGCTGGTTTAACTCTGTGGTTTCCCAACACTTTTACTAATTCAATCCATTTCCCATTAAAACCAAAAAGGGATGGACAGTTTCGAATATTCTGACGATGATTTTATTTTACTTATTCTGCTACTTGTAATTATTAGGGATACCCGTTTATGGACTGTGGTAAGGGCAGCCCCAGACTCGTATCTGTGCTTGGTTAAGTCATGCTTTCACCTGCTTCATTGCGTCAATGGTAAGCTTGTCACGTCTTGTCCATTATCGCTTGTAGCCGGTGTAGGTTGACAACGAGGGCGTATACCAGTTTGCCAATGGCCAAACATTTATACGCAAACAATACAAATAATGCATGAAGTCCATGGGGTCGCTGGCATTAGATAAAGGACCTATGGGTTTGTGAGGCCAGCATCTTCTCTCGACTCACCTTTGCCAAGTTTGCTCGACCTAACACTCGTCCGACTAGCCCATATTATCAGCTGATTTGCTTCAACACTTTCAGTGGATTCAGAACTACTGCCGCTAAGGAAAAACTCATTTACATTATGAACGCTAGACAGCAAATTACTTATTATTACAATGTCACCAATAAGCAGTTTCTTAAGACGTTACGATTCTCCGAGTCATTCGTGGTACCTTTCTTCCTTCTATAGCAATGGATCATTACAAGCAGATTCGGCGAGTGCCCATGGTAACTCACTAAGGGATTTACACAAAAGGGGAGGGGGAGGAAGGTGGCACCCCCTCCGTCCCCCTAGCCACTTCTATTCTTATCCCCATGTCAAATTACTTACAGTTTTATTATATTCCATATAAGTTAGCACAGCACTCCTCCACAGAGGTGATGAATTTCTCTTAGTAAAACCTCTCTACACCTTCCTTCGATGTTGGCTGTTCTGCAAGTGATGGCGATCAGCTGATTGCGAGACGGGTCTACAGCTTTCAGCAGGAAAACCGATGAGAAACTAAGTTGTATCGGTTTCCCTATGCTTAGCTTGGTTGTAGACCGATCTCACTCCGCTGATCCCATCAGCTAGATACCCGGAAAGTCTTTACTTAACTTTGTGTTAACATTTTTGGATCATGCTATGACCAAATGAAGGAGGAAAACTACCAAGTGGCGCATAAGAGCTATAATATCCGAATCCTTATGGCACATTCATTAAGGCGCTTTTTCCACCAACGTCAATTTTCAATGTGCATGTGGATGACGTGGTAGCAGACATCATTAATTAGTCTCTGCCATATTATAACTTAATTTATAATAGATAAGTTAATTATCTACATTATACTCTCCTTAAAATAAGGCAGAGACTAATTAATGATGTCTGCTACCACGTCATCCACATGCACATTGAAAATTGACGTCGGTGGAATAAGCGCCGAAGAAGAGCAGAGCGTTTTCTGGTGCCCTTTCCTGTGGAGGAAAACTTTCGGAAATCTCCGAACTATTTGGTTCCGAGGTTGCTAAACGCTCTGCCCTTCTTTTTTGACCCTGACATGAAGCCCAGAACTTTCGCCAGTCAACTTAGGGTCTGGCTGTGTGCAGTAGAAAACGTGGAGTTCCTCCTGTCCTCATAAATCCTTTATTTATTTATTTAATGAAAAAATATTTAATTAATTCATTAATTTATTATGTAATACTGTGTTTTATTTATTTATTTATATTTCTATTTTTAATTTGAGTGATGCTGTACGTTGATTCACTTTCAGCTATGTAGCTGTTGTGGCTACTGCTGACTGTGTAATGTAAAAAAAAATTCAATACACATATTATTATTATTATTAACTTATTAACTATTTTAAAAAAGAATACCAAATAGATGATAAAGGGAAGTACAATACAAGAAACCAAAAAAGCTTAAGTTTGAGATAACATATAACAAATACGGAGAGAGATTAAACAAAGTACTTATACCAAAGATATTTAATGAACTTCCTCCACAAATGAAAAAATTTAAACAGATGGGTGAGTTAAAAGCGGGTATAAAAAGATGGCTGGTCAATGGATGGGAGTTAATAATAATAAAAACTGACATTAAAATAACATGTAAAAATAAAATAAAAATAAACATTATAAATAAATAACAAAAATAAATGATTAAGCCTTGTTTAGCAGCACTGTATGAGTCTTTTGTCCCAAATAAGCGCTAGCTTGGGGATGGGGGATGGTATTATTATGTATTGTATTTTTGTAATATATGCTCCTTGTCCACGAAATACTGGACAAGGAAAAGAAGAAAGAAGAAGAAGAAGAATTAATTAAATTTTATATCTTGCAGTGCCACTGCACTAAGATCGCTCGATAAGCGGAAGCTTGAGCGTGATAATTATATTTAATAGCAAATTGTTTTATTCAATATATGCACCTTGTCCCGGGTTACTGGTCAAGGAAAAAAGTGAAGTGAATAGGACTATAAGTAGGTCTGAGTCCATAATAGGCCCTTCAAAACGAAAAGGGCACATCTAGAGAAGGGTCAGAGGATGGGGGGGGGGGGGGGGAGAGCAGACCAACCTCCAAAATACGACAATGAATCAATGACTATTATTACTTTATTATATACTACTTGTAGAGTGGCCCATTGAAGCTTAGCCAATATAACCTTAGGTGCCCATTCCATTGACCGGCTAGGTCTATTTCCAAAAACGGTGACGTGGTAGCAGACATTCAAGACTTAGGTGGCGTTTCCACCGACCTCGCATTGCAGAATTGACGGAAATGTTTATTTTCCTCTATGCCAAAGTTAAAATTGATCAATGATCATACAGTAAAATCACAAACAAACTAAAATTAAAAAATGGCGTCATGGGATATGTTAAGTACAAACATTTTAATAGATTTCTATAAAAAGAAAAATTCTAATTTCCGTCAATGTCATTTGCATT
Source organism: Psococerastis gibbosa (assembly GCA_963971405.1). Taxonomy (NCBI): domain Eukaryota; kingdom Metazoa; phylum Arthropoda; class Insecta; order Psocodea; family Psocidae; genus Psococerastis; species Psococerastis gibbosa. The sequence goes on along the minus strand of OZ020489.1, from coordinate 38,618,717 downwards.
CTGCAATGCGAGATCGGTGGAAACTCAACCTAAGTCTTGAATGTCTGCTACCACGTCACTGTTTTTGGAAATAGCCCTAGCCGGTCAATGGAATGGGCGCCTTAGCCACTTGAATTAAAATTCTTCATAGCGGGCGGGTGGTCTTGAACACCCAGTATTGTTCCGGTACAGTCCACTGTAAGGCGCCCACTCCCTTGACCGGCTAGGGCTATTTCCAAAAACAGTGACGTGGTAGCAGACATTCAAGACTTAGGTTGCGTTTCCACCGATATCGCATTGCAGAATGCAAATGACATTGACGGAAATTAGAATTTTTCTTTTTATAGAAATCTATTAAAATGTTTGTACTTAAAATATCCCATGTTTCGTTTGTTTGTTTGTGATTTTACTGTATGATCATTGATCAATTTTAACTATGGCATAGAGGAAAACAAACATTTCCGTCAATGTCATTTGCATTCTGCAATGCGGGGTCGGTGGAAACCCCGCCTAAGTCTTGAATGTCTGTTACCACGTCACCGTTTTTGTATTTAGCCCTAGCCGGTCGGTCGAATCGGCGCCTTAACATAAACAATCCAAATATTGGTGAGGGTATTCGGGGCCCATACATATGAAGCTCATTTTAAATATTGGAATTTTCTAATAAATTCAAAACACAAAATTAAACAACATGAATTACCATATTTCAGATTTGACAGAAACCGCGGACGCTGAGGAACGGATCGAGATTCCATTAAAAAGACCTTGCCTTTTTATAGAAATCTATTAAAATGTTTGTACTTAACATATACCATGACGCCATTTTTTAATTTTAATTTGTTTGTTTGTGATTTTACTGTATGATCATTGATCAATTTTAACTAGGGCATAGAGGAAAATAAACATTTCCGTCAATTCTGCAATGCGAGGTCGGTGGAAACGGCACCTAAGTCTTGAATGTCTGCTACCACGTCACCGTTTTTGGAAATAGCCCTAGCCGGTCAATGGAATGGGCACCTAAGCTATATTTTATCATTACACCTCACCTTGAAACTAATACCGTAATTAGCACAAAGTGTTCATTCTATCTATTAAATTAATTTTGTTTAAGTCAAAGAAGGGTGGGGTGACTGGCTGCCTGCATGCGACTAGAGGTGTGACGTCATAACAGCAAAGTGTCACAAGTCAACCTTATCCCCAACATTTGATGAAATATTAATTAAGTTATTTCAGGCTCTTTTAAGTAACATTATCGTGCGGGCGTATCAACTTTCGACAAAGCACGCATTAGAGTAAATACTATTAAAGGCCGACTAAAGGCTTTATCACATCACAGGGTGAACTTTTAGAGACTATTGGACGCCCCACTAGACGTTTTAGTCTTCGTTGGCAAGGTGCTGATATATGTCCAGCCAGCAAGGGGGTAGTGTACTTCAGGCAGTCGCCCCCCCCCCCCCCCCCCCCCGAGAAAAATAGCTTTATACTAGATAGAATGGACTTTTGAAGGAAATGAAGAGAAATTGTTACTCAAGTAAGGGAAACGCGATATTTACGCGATTATATACGCGATTATACGCGATTATATACGCGATCCCCCCCCCCCCCGGGAAACTTTTTCTGAAACCGTCCCTGGTGTACTTGTATTAGTGCGAGTCTATATACACCTTGCGATCGGAGACGTGTCGTAACTCGACATAAGTACCTGTGTTACTAGGTTACTTATTAGGGACGCAATTGAAGAATTTAATCGGATACATTTATTAAATGGTTTATAGGCGCATAACCTTATTTTTAAATTGAATTGAACTGTTTTGTGTCTGTCAGAAATAAGCCGACTTTCACAAAAAAATATAGATCTTTGGTGTAAAGATGAGAAGTAAAAGAAGTAGAAGAAATGTTCTTCAGAATTTAAGTAGATAAAATATATATAGCCTCCACTATCACCATTTGCCTCAGTTCTTGAAGGCGTGGACCTAACCAAACCTTGCATTTTTCACGCCGTCAAAAACTGTAGCATACTTGCATACTATGTAGGCCTACCAGGGGCGTAAAGAAGGGGGGGGGGCACGGTCCAACTTGCCCCCAGCCTCGAGCATTTTAAGCCGTGGTGCATACTTCATGGTCCCCTTTACAGCAATATGAATATAAGCATTCCTTTTTTAGCTTTGTAAAATCGACAAACAAACAAATCTATGCGTCAAAAATTATTAAAATGCGTAAAACCCTACTATTTTGCTCTTATATTTTCAATTTTTCCTTAAATCCTGCCTGATTTCGTAAAAAAACACTGTTTTTGGTTCCTGGTACCTCAAAACGTGTGAATACATCTCAACATCGATCATTTTAACCATCATAAAGCATTCGATGTGCTACGCATAAATATGGAAGCAAAAAACAAAGTTTTCCCAGGCCTTCGGATTTCGCCCCCTGTGTAACAAGTCTTCCAGCGCGCTCTACCCCATTAAAATAAGATGTTGCGAAATGAAATTGTAAGAAATAGAACCAAAGTATTACATCATAGTTGACGCCATATATTTAGCTTTCCCACCTTCGCATGCTCTCACCGTGCATAAAAATGATATAAAAATATGATATAAATAATATATATATTTTTTTTAAATCATAACGCAACGCCCTTTGGGGCTTACGCCTACGCGTTGTATGTGTTGCAATGCTGTGGTTTTGAATATAAAATAAACCGTTATTTCGCGCCATTTTCAGTTGCTTTAAGTTCGCTTAGTGCTTTTTATTTATTTCATATTATTATCCCAATTACAATAAGGGTTGACTTGGTAAAATATTACGTACAATTTTTTTCAACGGAATTACACGTTTTGAGGTCCCAGAAACCCAAAAAAGTGTTTTTTAAGAATTATCTGTCTGTCGCTCTGTCTGTCTCTCTGTCTGTCTGTTCATATATTTCCGGGCAAACTACTCGGCCGATTTTGAAGAAATTTGGCATGTAGGTTCACAAAAATCATACCTCGAGACCATTTTATTTTTATTTTGGGCTAACTCGATTTGGGGGGTTTTATTCACAAAAAAATCCAAAAAAACGTCTAAAAAAAATATTTCTCAAAAACGGCTCCAACGATTTATTTTAAATTCACATATATTTTAGTCGTTATTAATTTTAACAAAATGCGGGGGGGGGGGGGGGGGGGTTCGCTTGTCCCTTGATAGTTTGTTTCTGGCGGTAAAAAAAAATAAAAATAACTAAATTTTAATGAAAAATGACTAAAAAATAATTTTTCTGCGAAACCTTTCTATCGATGATTTCTACCTTCAGGAATGTTTTAGGTGTTAAATTGAGTAACAAAACCGGACAGGTTGCTTTCACAAAAAACTATTTGGTTTGTGCAAAAAAAAAATGTTTTTGAAAAAATGAAAATTTACGCTTAAATGCATTGCGTGCCCTGCCATTATATTATTGCTGTGTGGTAACGTAATGTCTGACCTATCTAGAATATACTTCACCTCCAGTTACGTCAGGTGTCAGGTGGAAACCCCCCCCCCCCCCCCGAGATGTCCGAAATTTAATTATAGGCCAATTATTTACCATGGAAGTACTCATTTTCTCCATCTGCTAATTGATAAATTGGAAAGCATGTTCGAGTAAACTCGGGATGGTTCTTAAGTAATATTTTTATCAGGTCAACCAACTCTGATTATAATGTGTTCGAAATATTATATAGTTACATAGGAGACTATTTTATATATTATTTTCCCAAATTTCGTATGAGAAGCTTGGCACCCAGGACAGAGCCTGAATCAGAGCATATTTTAAGAAATTTTCACTGGGTGGCACAAATTGAAATCCTATTCTATATGGTGAACATTTCGCTTGTGTCCACCCCCACCCCTCTATAAATAAGTTCAGATTCGGTCTATTATCATTTTTACTGCTGCCACGGCTTTTTCGGTCACGTTAAAAACAAAATTGGCGCCTTAAATACGACGGACAACGTAACTTTTGACTATTCCTTTCTTTCTTTTCTAATTTCTACTTTTTGTTCGTCATGGAATTTGAAATTTGTGTCCAATTTGTGTGGGGTAATATGCCCAAAAGTAGGGGGCAAAATCACCTCACTGGGGGGCACGCTGGCCCCACCCAATGGGGCTTCCTTAAAATATGCTCTGGCTTGAATTGTACTGTAATTTGGATGCGCTGTATTTTAAAAAAACTAGCCTATTTGTAAGTAACTTTCTAACTGAGAACTTACATAAACTTTTCAGCAATATAATATTTCAGCTATATTCTAGGCAATAAATTTTAGCCGTTAACAAGTTGTAAAGCTGAGCCCATAACCTCATCAACCCTGCATGACAACTTCGTCTACGGCCATTAAACTAGATAAACTTGCTTCAACCATCAATCATTCTCCATAGCTCCAAAGTTTCTAACGGTTAATAGCTTGCGAGCGAAATTGTACATGTAGCTGATACGTAACTGTCTATAGAGCTTGATGTACGAGGTTCCGCCATTGAGGACTTGATAGAAATTTCTAGTTTTCTGTAGTGTGGTTTTCTGCGATAGCTCAGGAAATAAAAATAAGTACCTAACTCACAACAGGGGCGTATCCTAATAAGCTAATAACTAGGAACTCCAAATTACGCTCCTGGAGGTTTAGGTACCTATGAAATGAGAGTGGACTGTATGAAAATAATATGATTTGGTAAGAGAATAAGAAATAAGAGAATAAGCCTACCGTACTCTGCTTACTCGGTGAAGGTGTAGTACAGTAGGTAGACCTATTATAATATGTAATGTATAGTGTGGTGCTGTAAGGTGTCTGGGTGTATGTGTTTTAAGTGAATAGGCTACGCTACTTATCCATTGCTGGGGTTCGTGGCTTGCAAAGTATCCGTAGGAATCACAGCAGGGGCGAGCACAATAAACACTATATAATATAAAATAATAACATAAACACGAGAACACTACAACCACAACTAATAAAATTAATGTAATTAACAATAGGTAAATAATTAAATAAATGTAGAACCTATCGGAGCCGTAGACTGAATGCAGGGTGCGGGGATGAGTACCTAGCCGATTTTAGGGGTAGGTGTCTGCGACAACAACACGCAACTATGTTTAGCTTTTGAAATGCGAGGCATTCACGGACATGTAGTATATGTGTAATTGAGAATTGATTATCTATAAATTAGTAAATGGAAACTGTGGATGATATGAAATTTTTGATTAATTGACTGCAGCTTTCATAGTAGCCTATGCCTAGTATAACCTTCGTTTTATAGAATATTGCCCATCACACATAGAGTTTGTAGAGCTGGATGTACGAGGCTCCGCTACAGAGAACTTGATAGAAATTTCTAGTTTTTTGCATATGTGTAATTGAAAATCAATTATTGATCAATTATAAAATGGAAACTGTGGTTTATATGAAATTTTTGGTTAATTGACTGCAACTTTCACAGTAGCCTATGGTTAGCATAGCCTATAGTGCTAATAAAGGCCACTACAAATAGAGTTTGTAGAGCTTTATGTACAAGGCCTCGCTGTTGAGAACTTGATAGAAATTTTTAGTTTTTTGCACAGGTACTATGTGTAATTGAGAATCGATTATCTATAAATTCATAAATGGAAACTATGTATGATATGAACTTTTTGATTAATTGACTGCAACTTTTTCAGTAGGATAGGTAGTGTTGCCCCAGTTAAATAGAGCTAATACAGGCCATAACATATAGAGTTTGTAGAACATGATGTATAAGGCCCCGCTATTGAGAACATTACAGAAATTTCTAGTTTTCTGTATATGTGAAATGAGGTTCATTTATGACGTCATTTTGTAGATGGCAGCACCAGTTGCAATGATTTCAAAACGTTGATTTTTCCATAAGCCACAATACTATTTTAAATTATTTTTAATTACGTATTATTTTAAAGTGATATTTTTCTATAAATCATGGAGAATATATATTTAAATTATATGCAGCGAAATAAGGTCATAGTAATAATATTGTAAAAAATATTAAAATAATTAAGTAGGCCTAGATGCTAAGAGCTTAGCTTTGACATGCAAACGGCGGCCATTTTGAATAATATGGATATTCGGTTTGTCGTCAGCGAACCTAGTGACCAAAACTGTCTCTAAAGAACCTCATTGAGAATCGATTATCTATAAATCGAGCGATTTTTGATTAAGAGTGTACGTCCCATAGGCGCCCATTCCATTGACCGGCTAGGGCTATTTCCAAAAACAGTGACGTGGTAGCAGACATTCAAGACTTAGGTGGCGTTTCCACCGACCTCGCATTGCAGAATGCAAATGACATTGACGGAAATTATAATTTTTCTTTTTATATAAATCTATTAAAATGTTTGTACTTAACATATCCCATGACGCCATTTTTTAATTTTAGTTTGTTTGTTTGTGATTTTACTGTATGATCATTGATCAATTTTAACTATGGCATAAAGGAAAATAAACATTTCCGTCAATTCTGCAATGCGAGGTCGGTGGAAACGCCACCTAAGTCTTGAATGTCTGCTACCATGTCACCGTTTTTGGAAATATTCCTAGCCGGTCAATGGAATGGGCACCATAGGAATTTATAGTAATAATTCTTATTTATAATTTTCTCAACTAAGCACGTTATTAAAATATTGGTTAATTTTAGTAGTAATAGAAAACTGCATTGTGCATCACATAATAGTGTATTTTTGCTTCCCAAGGTATTTATGCTTTCTAATTTGCCTATACGTAGTATAAAGAAAGCTTTGATGGTCGAAATTCCACTTAGTCCACTAAGCTAAGCTATTATGTTTCTTTTAACATTGAGCTTATTTATTTTATAGCCTACTTATAAAAAAGACGACTCTCAATGTTTCAACGGAACAAAAAATTTACAAAATGAACAGAGGAACGATAATATTATTGAAATGTAGGCTATATTGTTTTAGCGAGAAAAAAGCTTTTCTAAGCTGGTAATTTTTTTGTCGTTAAATTGCTGACGACACTTTACTTGAGCACAAACGAGCCTCTCTTCTCTTTCACTTTTCACGTAACGGCGTTTTAAATGCCATTATCCTTAAATTACCTGCTTTTTTCCAAGAACATGAACCCACAAGTTCCTCTCACGATGACGTGACGGGGAAAAGAAAATGTCGAAGAAGTATGCTTCTTTGATCTGTTTAAATGTGGAAAATCACAAGGTGAAATTTCGTTGAAACTCACTGTAAAATCTAGCCGTTTTTAAAATTTCTTCATATGTTTTCATACACACCTTCTTTTTCTAACGCCTACTTTCAGCATTTCTGATTTTAAGCAACCCTGTCAGCCTGGGAAGAAGGGGAGTTTACTGACAGGGTGGACCTCCTGATTATAGTGGATTCCGAATCACTTGGGGAACATAGTAAAGTCACACGATTAATGCGGAGGTGACCAGGACTTGCACGTGAACTGACTGGTATAGTCTCAGAACGTTATCATGTCCCACCATATTCCCCTGCCAACCCTGCTTGTGCACACTAGCAGGTTGCCGCAGTTTGAAACATGCTCTCATGGAATCAACATGGTAAGGCCGTTGGCACCTCAAAAATATTAGCACTTTTTTCGATCATGTAAGAGTTTCTCCAGGGACTTCGTTGAAGTGAAACATTACAAATAAAAATAAAATTATAAAACAATTTGCACTGACTCGACTAACTAAATTTAAATATTGCGACAGCTGCTTCTGTGGTGGATCTGATGTCACCAGAAACATTTATTTAGTGGCATTAGTGCAAAGTTGTTTTACAATTTTATTTCTACTTGTATTGTTCTCTAAAACAAATATGCCGGCACCAAAAAATGACGTAACATCAAAATATGCTATTGGACATAAAAAACGCAGTGGGGGCGAGACGGGGCCAGAGACGGATCCAGCCCATTTGGGGGGGGGGGTAGTTGTTGGTCGAAATAGGAAAAACATATGTAGGATCGATTAAATTAGAGCGTAATAAATTAATTTACAATAGATTAACCAAATTTTTTTTGGGGGGGGGGCAGCTACCCCCCCCCCTACCCCCCTCTGTATCCGTCCTTGGTCTAGGCGTGAAGACTGCTAAATGATCCTCTCTCATGATCACTTCTCTATATTTAGGATACTGTGGTCGGCAACATGCCCAACAGCCGCGATTTCTCCTTACCATTGAAAGTTACATTGGGATTGTTTGGAGTTGAGTCTAGTACTGTAGTACTTTAAGCTTCCGTTTTACATTTACCACCCGGGTTATGTTAGTACCACAAAATGATTGTAAATCTACTATAAATTATCGGATGGATATGTTCATTTAAAAACTCACCGTGCAGTCGTTTTCTCCAACGTAGCAAAAGTCCCCGGAGGCGGAAGTGGGGCCCCACAAGTGGTCCCCGTTAATTGCGTTCTCGGCCCAGTCGGGGGTGCCCCGCAGCGCCCTCTCTCCACCCCCCTCTCCCCCGGCGGCAGTCTTTCTGCAAACAAAAAAATAGGGCAATAAGCAACTTCTCTCTCAAGGGATTTCCGAGTTACTGGGTTTCCGGTGGGTTGGTCAGTATACATGTTAGCTCCAAGCACAGCATGTTAACATCAGTATTTTTATTGCATGTTATTTTTTATTTTTAGAGTTCTATATAAAAGAGGTCGGACATTCACTTCCCGCCAAAAAGTAGTTTTTAAATTTCAGATACCACCAGGGGTCTAAACCTGCTCATAGATTGAACCTTGTTGATTGAAACTTGCCCTGCCAACAACCTCATTCATTTTTGGGCATCATTGGTATCGAATTTTAGCCACTGGCAAACTGATAATCGTCCTTGATGTTAAAAGTAAAAGTAAAGTAAATTTTATTTATCGAGAAATACATTTGGCATGCATTTTATTGGTGGCTCAGAGGGGCACCTTTGGGAATTCCCGTGATAGATAACACTTATATTAAAACTTATTCTAAACTTAATCTACAATACAATGTAAATTCTTTTAAAATTGTGTTATAAACAAAACAATTAACTTCCGGTCGTGTTATTAAAATACAACATATTTCAATTATTACAATTATTAAAGTTATTAAAATATTTAAATTAAATTTTTTAAATCGAATTAAAATTAAAATACGTTTTAAAACGTACTTATATTATTACAATAAAATTATTAAAGTTATTAAAATACATACGTGATATTAAAATGCAACCCACACCGGCTACATGGCACAATGGACACATTGAGACGTATGCTTACGATGGACACATTGTGGCAGGCATCAGGCACGGGATGTTAATTAAACAGTAACCCAGGGTTAGCAGTTAATTTGAAGCTTCTATGCAATACTTTCCCTCTTTATGGAAATTCTAGAGTCTATAACACAAAGTACTTAGAAAATATTTCTACATAAAAACAGTGGCTCGTGCAAATCCCCGAAAGCTGTGAAAGCTTGAGGTTTAATTTACTTGAAGAAATAATTAGAAGAAAACTTTGGCTTATTAAAAATTTACATGGCCAATTTAAAAGGGGAAATTTCATATGAAATTTTAACTAGGTAGTTTTTCTGGCTTAATGAAACGCACCAGGCTGTTAATGGGTATTTTTTAAGCGTTCATTCTGCTTCTTGCTTCTGTACTACCCGACCACGATAGAATGGCACTTGGAACACTTATAAAAATTTAATAAACTCGGTGTTCCGCATATGCCAGTTTTCGAATAAACCACGTGTTCCAAGTGCCATCTTGTCGTAGTACATTATCGTACCTCCAATAGTACAGTCAATTTACGCCTTAGAATAGGGCGCAGGTAATAAAACGTAGGGAATATGGACGTTCAACTCAGGCTTTAAAAGAGGTGAGTCCGCTACTTGATAAAACTCTCACTTCATAACATTGAAAATCATGACAGCCTCAAGTCTTTACATAGATGAATTTTACATTACATCTTAAACCCAGAGGTGTGGGGAAATATAAACAAATTGGGGACACCCACACCTAACACACGAGGCAACGGGGAGACCTTGTAAGGCCAGTGCCACGCACAGCCAAGTGTGAGCGACTCCTATACTACAAGGTTTCGACTACATTAGAAAACTCCCGATTGAACTGAGAGCGGCGAGAAATGCTACTAACTTCCCTCAATTGCTTAGTGACCATATCTTAAGGAAGGCTTTCTACACTGTCACTGAGGCACTACCAGAATGACAATGATAGAACTACCTGATTTTTAAGATATTTAGACGGTTTCACTTTATACTTTCTTGTCATATGATGTGTAGAGACTCGCACATGTACGAACAAGCTACCACTACAATGCAATCGAAGTCCTTAAATTTTTTACGACATTTATTACGGGAATGTATAGTAATCATAAAGTTTTCACAAAAATCTAAACATTCGAGACGTTACTCAAAAGTACTATGTAAAAGTCACAAAATGACAGAAACCCATTGCGGGAAATTTACAACCAACGTTTAAACTGCTCCTCCCCCAATTTAAATAGACTTTGAAAACTTGGAACTGACTTTAACTAGGCTCGAGGCAGTACAAAATCATTCAGTGAATCGACAATCTCTCTTCTCTCTGACTACAAAACCACCAGGATTAGCTTATTCCCTCAACAATGGAAGTCCAATTAAAGAGGAAAACGGGGTTTCATAATTCTGGTTACTAACTTAATTCTACCGCAAATTTGAATTCGAAAATGTTAAATCTTACGAAACTGCAGTTAACTTCCCACAAATTCCAAGATCTTAATGAGCGGTAGGCAGGTACTTGAATCCGGTTATATAATACCACGAGAAGCTTTCACAAGCGTACATTTTGAATTACAGATGTCTGTTAATTCGGCATCAGAAGGCAAAGTTAGGTTAGATTAGGCTCTGCTAATTATAAACTAATGGTGTCTCAAAGGAGTAAAAGGGGTTTCTATCTCCCTGAATTTCTCTTTTAATAATTTAAATGATAAATAAAGTAGATGGAGGGCTTTATATTTCAATATTTTCACTGGTATATTCTGAGAAAATTTATTAATGGGGTCTTGGACTTATCTCTAGTTAAAGCCGAGCGGCCGCATTCGCTCAGCAATATTTAAGATGAGCAGGCCCGGACTTACTACTATTGGACTCATTTGGCTTAGGCCTTTCTCAGTAGGAGAAATTAGAAATGAAAATGTCCATGCAGTCTAATATGATATGTATTAAAATTACTTCAATAATATAAAATACATCATGGACTATGCATTAAAATGAAGAGAAGCACAGCTTCTTCTTCTTCCCTCTTAGTGACGCTAATGTCTTGAGCTTGGCCATTGTTTTTCCTCTTACTCCGGGGGGTTGTCCGACTCTTTCTTCGAGGTTTGTTCTCGGTCTGCATTGTTGCCTTGCTTCCACCAGCCTTCGGGGGGTCCTATTCTCATCCATTCTTTGGACGTAGTTAAACCATTGCTGCTGCTTGTTCTTGGGTAATCCATCGCCTTTGGAAATATTCCCTGCCACTATTGGGAATAAATTCTAAAATATTTCTTTCATTCATAATGTTAATGATAAAATTGTGTATATCCGCGCCAAAAAAAGTTAAATCCGGCTCTGAAGATGCGAAGAAACGTAAACTTTTGATTCGTCTCTCACTCCCTTTCTCTCATCACTCATAATAATTAAATCCTCGATCTTTAAAAAGGGATGAAAATGTTACGTTAACAGATTTGCGCGAAGTCACGAATGAAACTTTGAAATAAAAAACTTTTTCAACCATATACTACACAGACGATTTTACAAACTTACCTTTTGTTGATAAAAGACTCCCGGCACTTTCTATAAACAATTTTCGCATTTTCGCTCCATTTTTGCTCAGCTTTTTGCTCAGCCCAGACCAAATCGTAGTGACCTTTAGCAGGAAGCCAAAAGTACTCCCGCATCTCGAATAACTGTTAATTAACTATACAATGTTCCACTAAATGTCACATTAAACACGAAAAACGGCGCTATATGGTCACTTACACAGGACAGTTTTCCGCCATTATGGCTTTACTGTTTTCACAATGTACCGAATACTAATGTGGAAAAGGATTGTAAGGGGGATTTCAAAGTGGCCAACTTGCGACTGCAAACTGTGCAAAGGTGGCTTAATGCTATGGGTTGGCCCATTTCACCCTTATATTCTGGGGTGTAATTTCAGTGTAGTTTAGGACGAATTTTAGGGTGCCATTTTCATTTAAAGTTAGACTTAACATACGATATATTGCTCGATATTGTCCAAAAAGCACTGGCGCCGACTTGGCAAATATTTTTCAACTATTCTGATGCTATAAATTATATTTTCAGCTTAGGGGCTTAACTTATAATGACGTACTTTGTTACGAGTGTATAGCCCGTAGGAAATTAGCAGCCCAAAATTTTAGACTTTTTATTTTTTATTTAATTAACTAAGCATGTTATTATAGATTTGGGTCATTTAAGTTGTAGAAGACTACTTCATGCATCATAAAATAAGGTATTTTCAGTTTTCGAAATTGTAGTTTTTTTTTTATAAAATCGATTACAAAATATTATCATGTTTATATGTGAAAACTACAATTTCAAAAATTAAAAATATCGTATTATATGATGCATGAAGTAGTCGTCTACAACTTTAATGAGCCAAATCTTTAATATCATGCTTAGTTAATTAAATAAAAAATAAAAAGTATTAAATTTCGGGCGGTCAATTTCCTACGGGCTGTACATTCTTAAGCTGTTAAATTGAATTTACTATCGTATAAGCATACCATTTTCCGCGAGAATAAATTAGCTTTTGCGATTGTTTCAAGTTTTAAAGGTATTGTGTAGGTAGGTAGGTGTAGGTGTAGGTAGCCTGCTCTGTAGTAGATAATTTAGCAGTAGTTTTTACAGCATTTAAGTTTAAACCTGATTTTGACGATATTTTGACGATCTTACTTGATACTATCTTGACAATTCATTGTTTAATTGATTACTTGATTGTATAATTTAACAGAAATATAGCCTATATATAGTCTATTTATTTATTTAAATCTCTTTTGCACGATTTGGTCGATACAAGGCTTGTCATTTCCCCCTATAATTTAGTATGATTCTATAGGCTTACATAAATGAATAAATGATTGCAGCACCGCTGACAAAATCGCTTTTTAATCTACATAATACAGGCAACTGCTGGGGTTATTCTAGATCGAACAGGAAATGGCAACAGCGAAATAATAAAATCGAACTAGAAAAACAATAGAATATTGTAGTAAAATATATGGATAATAATCATTTATTTGCATGTCTTTATCGGAGAACTCAAGGCCGTGCCCCCATTTCGGGGGGGGGGGGTCCAAAAAGTTTTTTAACGTAATTAATTAATGAATTAATGGATCAATTCTTCAAACCATAGAGGTTTACATACAAAAATTCATTTCGGGGGGAGGGGGGTCCGGACCCCATGGACCACCCCCCCCCCCCCGGCACGGCCATGGGGAAGAACTGCAATGATTATACAATAGGTTGGGCTGTTGTCAATGTTTAGCAACGCAACGCCTTGACACGGCAATCCGTTGAGGGCATAAGCCTGAGGACTGGTAGTGGATTCTACTATTTTGAGATGCTGCAGTCAGCAATATGCCCGGCGATTTTCCGGACTCTTAGGGGATCCTCCTTCTCGGTCACTGATCTATTTGTGATGCTATAGTCAGCATCATACTCGACAATTTTCCCCCACCGCTACAAAAAAAAAAAAAACTAATACCCAGTGGATATCACTAGGCACTTCAAAATTAATTTCGTGAGTAGCCCAGGGCGGTACGGAGCATAAATACGCCTCTGCCAGCAGCCCAAGAGTAATCTATGAAACGGGGTAAAGGGTAAGCGGGGTAAGCCTAAGGAAGTCAGCATATAACACGAGGAAGGCTTGGACCCCCGCAGGGCCCGACTGCTTCCGCAATCTATATAAGCGGATCATCTCATAAGCTCATATTAAATAAAACACTATATAATATGGAGTGATATAGGTACACAAAGGATTGTCGCAACCACCTGCTTCATGTATGCCCCCTCCCTTTCTGTTGCCACCGCTAAACCTCAGTCGACGTTATATTATCTTGTCTTGTATTTACTGCAAAAGTTTATGCTTGGAGGAGGGGGGGGGGGGCAGGTATGCTTATGTAGAGATGTTGGGTAAATATTATGAGCTTTTTGTTAGGCTTAAAAGGGCACAAGAAGGCACAACCTTTTTGTATGGTAAGGTTGGTTACAGTTATCATAGTTCCCTTAAGTTTGAGCTTCCGCCGCCATGTTGTTTCATAGTGCGGATATTACCACAATTAAAAATCATTGTATTGAGAAAATCTAATTTAGCATGGGCCTATAGAAGCTATTAACCTCATGTTCTGTAGTTTATTTAATCGTATGGAAATGAACCACTAGTGGCCCTATGATTACACATTTCAATTTTTAAAATAAATAAAAATAAATAAATAAGGGCTTTTTACTGTTTCTATTACTAAGCCAACCTAGCGGAGTTAGGGATATAAAGCCCTCTCTACACTCAACTCTCTAAACACACAACTAGGAATGCCAGGGCCGCGTGCTTTACATGCCCTCCGAAGCATGGCCAGAAAATTTAGCCAGTGTGGGACTCGAACCAACAACCTTTCGAGTGAAAGTCAGAGTCCGTACCACTACACTACATCTTTTGACATTTTAATTCGATCCAATATAATCCAATATAAGTTTTTGTTTGTTTATTAACAATTATAACAAGCGTTACTTAAGAGTGCACCGCCCGCAGGAAATTGGCAGCCCAAAATTTAGTACTTTTTATTTAATTAACTAAGTAAGTTATTAAATATTTGGCTCATTTAAGTTGTAGAAGACTTCTTCATGCATCACATAAGAAGGTATTTTTATTTTCGAAATTGTAATTTTTTCATAATCATGATATTAATTTATTAACAATAACTTTTCAAGTAAAATAGATCTATTTTATGAATTAATTAAAAATCTCTCTTAAATTTGAAGTATTGTTCGTCGGATCAGTGGGCCTACTATGGCGATTAATTTCAATTTTAAACATGTAAAAAGATAATTGTTGAATGGAAAAATGATTTTGTTTACATTACAACCCCCAAGAATAATTTAATACTAAACGGCAGGCCCGCAGGCCTAAACACACTTAACTAGGAAAAACCATTTAAGAGTGTACAGCCCGTAGGAAATCGGCAGCCCGAAATTTATTACTTTTTATTTTTTATTTAATTAACTAAGCATGTTATTAAGAGTGTACAGCCCATAGGAAATTGGCAGCCCAAAATTTAATACTTTTTATTTAATTAACCAAGCATGTTATTAGAGATTTGGCTCATCGAAGTTGTAGAAAACTACTTCATGCATCATATTATAAGATATTTTTAATTTTCGAAATTGCAGTTTTTTCAGAAACATGCATATATTATATAAACTTTTCACATTTTATCGATTTTATAAAAAAACTACAATTTCGAAAACTAAAAATACCTTATTATATGATGCACGAAGTAGTCTTCTACAACTTTGATGAGCCAAATCTTTAATAACATACTTAGTTAATGAAATAAAAAATAAAAAGTATTAAATTTCGGGCTGCCACCTTCCTACGGGCTGTACACTTTTAAAGAATTGGCTCATTAAAGTTGTACAAGACTACTTCATGCATCATATTATAAGATATTTTTAATTTTCGAAATTGTTGTTTTTTCATAAACATGATAACATTTTATAAACAATAACTTTTCACGTATAATCGTTTTTATAAAAAAAACTTTAGTTTCGAAAACTAAAAATACCTTATTATATGATGCATGAATGAGCCAAATTTTTATTAACTTGCTTAGTTAATTAAGTAAAAAGTATTAAATTTCGGGCTGCCAATTTCCTACGGGCTGTACACTCTTAACACCAACATTGTGAATACTAATCTATCCCATGAGATTACAATCAAAATTTCCTGGGAAATTTGAATTTGTACATAAACTACAGATACTGCAACACACCCAGTTCCCTAGATCAAGCCACGGACAATGCATAATGTTGTAATATGCATATAGCTGTGATAAAGTTGCATTTCCTAAATAAATCCCTGTTATTCTACAGAAGTTAACTACGATATGAGATAAAACAATGAAAATTACCATGACATGTCTCTGATAGCCGACATCAGGGTCGCACAATATGTGGTATCTGATGGGAAACAGCTCTATATGCGTCATGCCTAATTTTCCTGCTTTGGCTGCCATTCAAAACGTCATGTCTCTATATTCTAGGACCGCCTCCTTTTATATTCAACTCATATACTGTACGTAATGCTGTAATATAGCGGATGGCTGGGTATAATGGCCCGGCATACGCTATTGGCGAACATTTTTCAAATATGTGTGCCTAATACTGAGGTCCTTAGGCAAATGAATACAGAAGCCAAGTTAATGCTGACGGTTATGAAACGGAATCCCACATATCTCTAGGGCAGGGCCGAATTTGCTGTGATTTCATTGTGACTTGAAAATAACCAAAGCTTTTAACTTTGTTGTTTGTGTATCGACTGCGCATATCTTGAAGAGATGTGTCTCTAATACCGAGGTTCTGTGGCGAATGAATACAGAAGCCGAGTTGCTGCTGACGGTTAAGAAATGGAAACTAACATACTTCAGCCATGCGATGAGAAGTGTTTTTGGTACTTTTTTGAGTACCGTGAAAGGTGGTGAATCGGGTCAAAACTATAATATTTTGTATTTGTTTGAAATTAAATTAAATGAAATGAAAAAAGCTTTAGCCCCAAAGGGCTACTCTACCAGCTAACTTATTTTGGTTTACAATTTATTTTTCACATTAATTTCATAACATTTTTCAGGAAACAAAAAAAAACAGCAAAAGATAAAGATAATAAGAACAATAATGGAACAGACACTCATTCATTCACTCTCACACTTCAATCCCCAGAAGCTGTTTGTTTGGGTCTAAATCCCAAGGTCATACTCAGGAATTCTGAGATGGTGGCGGGGGGGGGGGGGAGGTTCAGTTGAAATCACTTTTAGTTAGTTTTAGTGTTACGTTTCAATTGTTGAATGCTACCCTCACACGCCGCAGTTTGACCCTATTCCCCACCTTTCACGGTAGGTACTCAGAAAACGTACCCCAAAAATAAATTTTTGAAGATGAAAAATTCTGCTTAGGCGTGTATTCCACTTGTCATATTTTCTTCATTTGTGCATTAACAAATGATGAGATTTTTGTTTTAATTAAGGAGGCTATTATGTAGAATGTAGATACTTAACTTATCTGTTATAATTAAGGTTTAATATGGTAGAGACTTATTATTGATGTCTGCATAATAAAATAATCTCATAATATTTTAATGCACAAATGACGAAAATATGACAAGTGGAATACACGCCTTATTGCCGCTTGCACTCTCAAAGACTCAAACCTTCTCTGTTCTGTAACTGAAGTACGCGCAATATCTGAAATCGATAGTCTGGTGTGCTCTCTGGAACTTCCTTTGTTCTTGAGCACCACACATCGAAGAACAATATAAAATATGAAAGCATTGTCCCAAACAAACAAAAGAAAACTTGAGTAATATAAGAGTTGCTCACATTTCAGCTAAGTTACCGTTCCATAAATAATTCGAAAAGTTGCTACTACTCGTATACTTGAGAAATGGCGGCGATAGCCCGGTAGTCTCATAGATTTTAATAATAATACTAGATAACGAACTTCCCTGCATATTTTGAAGCCAGCCACCATTGCTATAAGTGGATAGAAAACGTTGTTTACATTCATTAACATCTTGCATTCTTATGAGATTTCCTAACATTTTCAGTGAAAATTACGTTCAAAAGTTCAATCTTTCAGTTTATTTTCAGTGGATTATGATCAATAGTTACATAAAAGACAATATTAACTGAAATTAAATCATGATAAAATTTATTTCGTCGAAAAGTACTCATTTAATAACAGGTACTTTGCGTTCTTTCTATCCACTTATAGAAATGGCGGATGGCTTCACAACACTCCCTACAGAGATCGATGGGAGTTCGATATCTAGTATCATTATTAAAATCCATGGGTAGTCTAGAGAATATAAATGATTATTTTCGTTTGTGTTCACCAAAGTAAAAAAATCCCTTTCGGCTCTGCAGCCTGATCGAGGCGATTGTAATACCGGTATTTATTTAATCCCCTAGTAATAAAAATGTAAACAAGATAAATTTATAATGGAAAGTGCTATTCAAAATTTGTTTGTTTACAGTTATAATCCTAGGGTATTTATTTAACCCCGGTGTTATAATCGCCTCGATCAGGCTGCAGGCCAATCTGTCGATTGTGGTATTAACCTACTCCTGGGGTTACAACTGTAAACAAACAAAATTTCGAATGGCACTTTCCATTGTAAAATTATATTGTTTACATTTTTAATACCAAGATATTATATAAACACCGGTATTATAATCGCCATGATCGAGCCGCAGGTGTAGGGAGATTCCATGCAAACTCAGACTCTGCTTTTCCTTTAGTTCGCTAAGCTATGTATGTAATTAAAAATAAAATAATACTTCATTCTTTTCCCAACCACAACATCAACACACAAAACACTCTTTTGTTCATTTTTTCGAACAACAGTGACGACTATAAACTTTTACTTAAGGTATCACATTATTTTCACTTTGACAGGACGGCATCTTGAAATTGTTGATTTGAATACCCCCCCCCCCCCGAAAAATCTGTCCTGGTCCCGCCCTTGCGTTGTAAGTAGTAGTTGTAGTAAAGTTTTGGCATTATCCCAAGCCACGGTACACAATATTGTTTAGTAGCGCAGAGTGGCAGATGTACACAAAGAGCAATTTCGAAATTTAATCATAGACATCCATATAATACCAGCAACAGGAGTTAGAGAGTTGAAAACTTTTCGAATTTTGTCTAGTAAATGAAAGCTCAAAACTCGCTCATCACCGCCCCCCCCCCCTACCCTTTCTCTCCCTCCTTCATCCCATCTGACCACCTGCGATGACGTAATGGACGCGAACAAGAAAGTAATGAAATTATCGACCAGCAGCTTAGGTATTTTTTTTTTTTTCATTTCATTTCTGAGCAATAATAAGAGTTTAGTTCCCAATGAACTGAAAGGGATTTTTCTTCTATTTGATTTATTGAAGAATATGTTCGGTTTTGGGCTTATTGCCTGTTTTAGCCATATTGTATTAAGAGCGTGGAATTGTGTGATGTCCTAAAGGACTTTTTATGGACCTAGGCCTACTTATCGTGGCCCATTGGTCCCTTGTCCAGTGCCAACGACCCCATGGATTTCGGACATTATTAATATTGTTTCCGTATGAATTTTGGCCACTGGCAAACTGGTATACGCTCCCTATGTCAACCTACACCGGCTACAAGCGATAATGGACAAGCTGAGACAAGCTTACCATTGACGCATGACATAACCAAGTAGGTACAGATGTTTTGGTGGACCCAGCACCTAGGCCCAGTGGAGAATTTCTCTTTAACTTCGAATCTTGAACCCACCATCTGGATGAGCAAGCGTGTGTGAAACTAGATTAACGAGTGTTTTGCTGACGATTGAACATTTGTACGCTACCTGACTATTCACTCTCACGGCTATTGGATTTGGGTGGACCCAGCTCCCAGGTCCAGTGGAAATTGTTTCTTTACGTGGAATCATAAACAATGACCTACCGGGTGACCGTCATGGATGTGCAAGCGTGTGCGAAACTAGATTTATTTTGCTGACAATGAAACAATTATAAACTACCTACTGACTATTCTCTCTCACGGCTATTCGGTGGACCCAGCTCCCAGGTCCAGTGGAAATTTTTTCTTTACGTGGAATCTTGAACAATGACCTACCGGGTGACCGTCATGGATGTGCAAGTGTGTGCGAAACTAGATTTATTTTGCTGACAATGAAACAATTATAAACTACCTACTGACTATTCTCTCTCACGGCTATTCGGTGGACCCAGCTCCCAGGTCCAGTGGAAATTTTTTCTTTACGTGGAATCTTGAACAATGACCTACCGGGTGACCGTCATGGATGTGCAAGCGTGTGCGAAACTAGATTTATTTTGCTGACAATGAAACAATTATAAACTACCTACTGACTATTCTCTCTCACGGCTATTCGGTGGACCCAGCTCCCAGGTCCAGTGGAAATTGCTCCTTTACGTGGAATCTTGAACAATGACCTACCGGGTGACCGTCATGGATGTGCAAGCGTGTGCGAAACTAGATTTATTTGGCTGAAATGAAACAATTGTAAACTACCTGCTGACCCATTCTCTCTCACGGCTATTGGGTGGACCCAGCACCCAGGTCTAGTGGAAAATTTTTCTTTAACGTGGAATCTTGAACCGTGACCTACCGGGTGACCGCTATGGACGAGCAAGCTTTTGCGAAACTAGATTTATTTTGCTGACAATGGAACAATTGTACGCCACCTGACTATATAATCAGGTTACGTGCACTGTGAATAAAAAGCTCCAGGCTCGAAGTACAAACTTATTGGTAGTCAATCAAAAAGTCCGATTGAAAAAAAACTGAGTTTCAAATTTGTCAGAGGTAAAAAATCAGAGTCGGATGAAAAAATATCGACGTTGCACTTTTTCAGTTATTGAAAGAGGGTTGGCAGTCCAATTTGGTGGCAGCCAGGTTATATTTTAACGAAATTCCGCTCTTAGACTATTTTGCAACTTTTCATTTTTTCTGAGGTTTCTTCCAAATGAATTATACTACAGATTTATCGTTTTCTCATAACTCGATTTTCATGATATTCCGATTTAATGGAAATGATGTTAACCAGAATTCTGCTTGTAATTATTGACTTCAAGGCATAATTCTCGTCAGTTATCTATACGAGAAGAATTTCTGCGTAGAAAGCAATATTCAGGGAATTTAATTATTTTGTAGGATCGTTTTAAAACACTAACGATTTTTCGTATTTAGTAATGATGTTAACAGCTTCGTCAACCTTATTTAGAGCAGAAGCGCAAAACTGCAACAAATTTAGCGCATGACGAGCCCCTACACCTCCATATGATTTGCTTGCGGAAGTGGGGGACCAATAGAAGATCCGCCATCTTTTGGCCTCAAATTTTCGCACCAAATGAAACTATAGTTATCTTATGGTACCTAACTCAATATTAAAAAAAAAAAAAATTGTCTTTATTAAATATTTAGGCTGTCTAACTTCACTATTATAATTAATATACTTTCCCAAAATAGCTGAAACTTATGTGGATTAAAAATAAACAATAGCATCAAATAAGTTCAATCATCCAAAACAGCAACTGTACTGTACCCTATGAAATTTAAAATGTAGCAAATGCAAAATTAAATTATAGGCAATAATAACAGGGCAACAAAAAGGAATTTTCTCTTAGTTTTTAAATAAAATACAGAATACCCCCTGCTGTGAGCCCAAAAATGGCGGAAGTCAAATGACCATGCGACACTAGCGCCAATGGTTCTTCTAGTGTATTATATAAGTTCTTTGGCGCATGATTGCAGATAAAAGAATAATGGCTACCAACAGAGCACACTTCGCAAACCTAAAATTATTTAAGTCAAGACTGATATCCAGAACCACGAAGTTAAAGATTTACTAAATCCTTTTAAGAAAGGTTACAATGTACGGCTCAGAAACCTGGAATCTTATAGCCATCGACGCCAATAAACTCCGAGCTTTAGAATAAATAATAATAAATAAATGAATATTGACATTTTGTTCTATTACTAAGTCAACCATAGAAATACATTAACTGGAGCGGCGGGAGCCATAATATGCCTTACGAGGCACCCGTTAACCATAAGCCAACTATCAGAGATAAGTACCAACGCAAAAAATATGGAAGTCTTACACATTGCAGCATGGCAGAACGGATACCTGGACCCGGTCAAAAACTCTGTACTTAGCTTGTGCAGGCTACACTTATCACTGGGTTTCCCCACCAAATTGCGTACTTATCTTGTACAGGCTACACTAGCAGCCATATTGATAACAGTCTCCAACCACGGGATGAAGTCAACCTATCGGAGTTAGGGTTATAAAGCTCTCTCTTACACGCAACTAGGAAAGCCTGGGACCGCCTGCTGTACACGGTTTCCAAAACATGGCTAGAAAATGTGCTAAGTGTGGGACTCGAACCAAAAACCTTTCGGGTGAAAGTTGAAGTCTGTACCACTAATCTACATGTCCTGACAGAAAGGAAGATAATAAGGAGAATCTATGGACCCCTGTATGAAAACAGAGAGTGGTGTATTAGAAATAACTCGGAAATTGACGCAATACTCACTGAAGAAGACATATTACGTATTGTAAAAGTATAATGTCTAAAATGGCTGGGACACGTCGTAAGAATGTCAGAGGACCACTTGCCGAACAAAATGTGCAAAGCAAGCATGGCGGGAAGAAGACTGCAGGGACGTCCACGAACTGCTGGAAGGACGTGTTGTTGAGCAGGTCAAAGCCCATCAAGGGCTGTAGAGCCAGAAAAAGTAGAAGAACTAGTTTGGATTATGAATTCGGGATAATTTTCATCCTGGAAATGATTTGCCAATTGGGATGATCTGAAATAGATAGTCAGGACATGTAGAGTAGTAGTACGGACTCTGATTATCACCCGAAAGGTTGCAGGGATGGATCCTTGGGGGGGGGGGGGGGGCGTAAACCCCCGAAAACTTTTTCTGAAACCGTCCCTGAAAGGTTGTTGTTTCGAGTCCTACACTTCCTACATTTTCAGGCCATGCTTCGGAGGGCCTTCATAGTTGAGTGTAAGAGAGAGTTTTATAGCCCTAACTCCGCTAGGTTGGCTTAGTAATAGAACCAAAAAAATTCCTTATTTATTTATTTTATTATAGATCAGTTGGTAGATAAGAAAACTAGCCTATGAAACGGAAGGAGTACAGGTTCGACAACAAAAACATTAAATAATTTTCCACCAGGTTTACGGCCACCCAACCCCAATGGACTTAAACGAGATGAGAGAATCGCTGCTTGACGTAAGAGGTGTGAGAGTGCAGGGGGTAAAAGTTGACATGATACGTTTCGCTGATGACATTGCACTTATCGCTGACGACGAAGAGGAACTACAGCGTGCCTTAGAAACAATGCAGGACATATTGACAAGAGGATATAATATGACCATAAATAAAAGCAAAACCAAAGTCATGGTTGTGAAGAATAAGAATGACATTAGCCAAGCATATGCATCCCTTGACAGAGTAGTTCTCAGCAGTGTCAAGCAATTTAAGTAACTGGGCAGCACAATAACAGAAGACAATAGCTCAGCGATTGAAATAAACAGCCGTATCCAACAAGCCAAGGTGGCATTCAATAAAAAATCCAAGATTCTGGAATCCTATAACATAAAACTAACCATCAGGAAGCAATTTCTAAAAACATGTGTGTGGAGTGTTTTATTGTACGGCTGTGAAACCTGGACTATAGCAGATAAGGAACTAAAGAAACTCGAAGCTTTCGAAATGTGGTGTTACAGAAGGATGCTACGGATCAGCTGGAGGGACCATGTGACAAATGAAAGAGTGCTAGACGCTATCGGGGAAGAAAGACAGTTAGTAGCCCAGATACGAATCAGGAGAGCGAAATGGTTGGGGCATTTTCTAAGGCACGAAAATCTGGTACACACTATTATTGAGGGCACAGTAGAGGGAAATAACCGAAGAGGACGGCCGAAGAAGGAATTCATGGATCAAGTAAAAGAAGACGCAGGAGCAATATCATATCAAGAACTGAAGAGGAAGATCGAGGACCGAGTAAACTGGAGGACGATATGCAGGGAGTTGCTGCCAACCAATCGCTAAGATTGTAACCTTAAGAAGAAGAACCCCAATGTGGTACTTAACATTCCCCAGTATACCGAAACATTGCTAATGAAAAAAAACACCAGCAAGTACATATATCGGACCAAGAATCCTTCCAGGTGAAACTTGGAGTCCTTGCCTGTGAGTCTACTTCAAAATGATTTGCGTCTTCCTCACATGGGGTGTTTGCACCCTTACAAGGGGGTATCTCCAAGCAGCCCTCACTTCAATCTTCTATTGTGTCCACGCATCTTCTCTTTGGTCGCAACAATCATAGTGGTATTTATTGCTGCATTCCTCACAAGCAGGCGCGGATCTAGAATGAGACCAAGGAGAGGGCTTATACTAAACACGAATTTTTTTCGCAAAATCGGGCGGAAATATTAGGGTTTCACGCATTTTCAGAGCAATAAGGGTTCTATATTATGAGTAATTAATACAATCGAGCCCGGGGTCTCCCCCGGGAGAAAATTTGTGAAAAATAGGACTAAAATAGTGAGTTTTTACGAATATTGAGAAACCTAATGGGGGGGGGGGGCTATAGCCCCCATAGTCCAACAATTTTTTTACGTAATTTATTCATGAAAGTCCATTCTATCCAGATTTCAAAATAATTTTATTCCAATTCTTCAAACAATAGAGGTTTACATACAAAAACTACTTCGAGGGGAGGGGGGGGGGGGGGTCCGGACCTCTTGGACCACCCCCTGGGCCATGGTCGTGGTCACATGATGCCACTACATGGCATCTACTAACGTGCGCTGATTGACTCGTATCTGTGCTTAAATAAGTCATGTTTTCATCTGTTACATATTGCGTCAATGGTAAGCTTGTTTCAGCTTGTCCATTATCGCTTGTAGCCGGGGTATGGTTTGGCATTGAGAACGTATAACAGTTTGCTAATGGCCAAAAATTAATACGGAAAAAATATAAATCCAAAATCCATGAGGTCACTGGCATTGGACCAATGGACAAAGGACTTATAAGGCGGGGTTTCCACCGACCTCTCATTGCAGAATGCAAAGACATTGACGTGGTAGCAGACATTCAAGACTTAGGTGGCGTTTCCACCAACCTCTCTTTGCAGAATGCAAATGACATTGACGGAAATTTGAAATTTTCTTTTTATAGAAATCTATTAAAATGTTTGTACTTAACATATCCCATGACGCCATTTTTTTAATTTTAGCTTGTTTGTTTGTGATTTTACTCTATGATCATTGATCAATTTTAACAATGGCATAGAGGAAAGCAAAAAATTTTTCAATGTCATTTGCATTCTGCAATGAGAGGTCGGTGGAAACCCCGCCTTTATTAATTATATCTGCTACCACGTCAACGTATGTGCATTCAGCAATGAGAGGTCGGTGGAAACCCCGCCTAAGTAGAGTTAGGTTCATAAAAGGCCGGCCGCCATACCAAGTTGAATCCAGCGGACCAGAGCAGGTTCAAAGCTGCAGATAACTTGGACGTGTGCACAGTGCCGGTAGGGAAACATGGTAGGACTTGTCCTGGTCACCTCCGAACTAATCGTGTGACTTCACTGTGTTTCCCAAGTGGTTCGGAATCCACTATAATCAGGAGGTCCACTGTCCTATGGGCTGGCACAGGACAGTCAAGTCGGGGTCGCTCTATGGGCCCAAATATGAGGCCTAAGTCGTTATTAACCCGACGAATACTACTACTAGGTTCATAAAAAGTCCTTTAGAACATAACATTCAACAGCAATTATGTATAGTTGTCGCTAACATATCTCGCGGCCCATTACCGAAGTGTCCAAACTTTCAACATATTATATAACATGGCGTTGGATAATTAGGGTAACGTCAACATCTCCAGCCCCTCGGGTTGAAAACGGAAGCAAGAGGGGGGGGGGGGGAGCGGTCAGAATCCCCCTGACAAATCGCTGGGTCAAAAGCCCGGCATTTGCTCAGCTTTAGAAGACAAAAGCTCCTCATTATGAATAAATATAAGCTGTACAGTTTTATATCAAACAAAAAAAAAACACACAACCGGTTTCGGCTAACACCATTATCAAGTGTAAGAAAATAGTCAAAACAAAAAAGTATGAAAGTTTAAATCTAAACTCATTGTCGAGATACGTATAGTGTAGCATTTGGTAAGGCGCCCATTCCATTGACCGGCTAGGGCTATTTCCAAAAACAGTGACGTGGTAGCAGACATTCAAGACATAGGTTGCGGTTCCACCGATCTCGCATTGCAGAATGCAAATGACATTGACGGAAATTAGAATTTTTCTTTTTATAGAAATCTATTAAAATATTTGTACTTAACATATCCCATGACGCCATTTTTTAATTTTAGTTTGTTTGTGATTTTACTGTATGATAATTGATCAATTTTAACTATGGCATAAAGGAAAATAAACATTTCCGTCAATTCTGCAATGCGAGGTCGGTGGAAACGCCACCTAAGTCTTGAATGTCTGCTACCATGTCACCGTTGTTGGAAATAGCCCTAGCCGGTCAATGGAATGGGCACCTAAACAAAAATTAATTAAACAGTTCAAAACGGTGGCTGCAACAAAGGGGAAAAAAGGTTATGTCATTTACTAGCAGTTGAGTGTACGTCCTGTAGGAAATAGGGAACCCAAAATCCGTTGTTTTTACAGGCTTCTTATTCTTTATTTAATTAACAAAGCAAGATATTAATGATTTGGATCATTTAAGTTGTAGAAAACTACTAGTAGGTATTTCTTGCATGATATAATAGTGTATTTTTAATTTTGGGTACCTACCGTAGCTTTTTCATAAAATTGATTATATCATTATATAATTTCACGTATAATCAATACGGTACCATAAAAAACTTCAAAACCAAAAATTAATAATATCTGTTCACTGAAAATAACGCAAATTTGTGTACTTGCATGTCTATATTGTTGCAACTTGCGACTTTGTAGGCAAGGTGGTTAGGTGGTAACTTGCATGTACTTGTGCGAGTATCTACACATCTTGCGGTGAGACAGGGACGGATCCAGCCCATTTTTGGGGGGGGGGGGGTAGCTGAGGGTCAAAATAGGAAAAACTTATGTAGCATCGACTAAATTAGAGGGTAATAACTTAATTTACAATAGATTTACCGAATTTTGGGGGGGGCAGCTACCCCCCCTACCCCCTCCCCCTGTATCCGTCCTTGCGGTCAGAGACGTGTCGTAACTCGACACAAGTACCCATCAGATGACATAGTGAGGCAAGTGAAGAGGTTAATCGGATACATTCATTAAATTGTTTGTACGGGATTTAATCTTTTATTAGGAAAAAAGACACGGAAATAATATTCATTCATTAATTCATCAGTGAACGCATTGATGTTGTCGGATCGAAAACTTGAAAAAAACAAGAAGTATACATTAGAATTAGAACTCCCTAGATAAGGAAATTAGATCGCAGCCAAAGATTCGTGGGTTCAAAAGCCAGTTACTAAAAAAATTGCTAGAAACAGAATAGCTTTAGAATCCGATTAGTGTCTAGGCCTATAGGTATTAACTGTATGTCTTGTTATAACCACGTTTAGAATAAATTCTTTTTATGCATTGTTAGAATAAGATTGTTTAAGTTAAGAGTATGTATTTTGGAAATTGTATTGTTTTTGGTTAGGCGTTAGGCAGAAAAAGACTATCCAGTCTTCAGTCTCGCCCCGTAAATATAAGGCGTCTATTAACTATTATTATTATTATTATTATTATTATTATTACAATGTTCCCGGTTTGGAAATTCCACCACTCAATATGGTGTTCCACGTTCCACGTGGATTGGCCCCATGATGTGGCGCCCATGAGAATGACCCATTAATATGCAGCGAATAAAAAAAAAATTCAATATGATTGCTAAGTGCTTGGCAGAATTAGAGTTATATGGTAGTACCTAATGATGAAATAATACGAGTTTCTATCTCATATATTTTTAATGATGCTCATCTAACATGAGTAATAATCTTTAATTAGACACAACATTGAATATAATTGTGCAATGAAGTAGAGCTAACTTCCCCCGGCAATCCGTAAATCCAAGGTCATACTAAACTACTGACAGAACCGGCAAGCGCGTATGTGATGAAAGTACAATATTTCTGATGGTAGAATTTTTTTTATTTCGAGATATCAACGGATTTACACCAGCTGCCCTAGTTGTGCATGTCAGTGCAAAACTTAGCAAGTATAGTGCTGTGCCGCCTTTTCTCATGAAGCAGTTCAGTTCCGTCTCTTGCCTATAAGCTCACGCATTTAGTATTACCTACTTTTATCTATTTTATTTGTTATTTACCTATTAATTACTCGCCGCGGACTGTGCTATTGTACTTCCTGCCTAACACCTCATCCTGTTACACTGTGACTCTGCTACTGTACTTCAGCACCGGTACCGGTAAGCGTCGGCTACACGTCTCAAGGTAAGCCACAGTGCTCCTGCACCCCCTTCTAGCGCCCAGTCGCGTCTAGCCCGGCTATGGCGATTTGGGATTAACTAAACACCGGGAATAGGATTAAATTATTGTAAATATGTGTCATATGACGACGTTAAAATTAACCTCAAGATGTTAGGTACCGGTATTAATTCCTGGTGCCCCAGACTTGAGCATCTAGACTCTAGAGGGCGCTGTTGCTAATGACGTTTGAGCTCCAGTAGTTCAACCTGCTGCCACAGCGAGATTCGCTGAAGTAGTAGAACTCACTGTTTCGGTTTAACCGCTTAACATAAAACACGATGCACATTAGGCTAAGTAGCTCACAATCGTCATAAGATTTTTATTACGTGTATTGCCAACTTAACTTCACATATTACTTCACTTTCATTTATCGCGGTTTAATTATTATTAATTCAAGTTTTATAGTGGCGATAAAAAAATTCATTTCAAAGTATATAGTCCTCTATGCGTAGTTTTATAACAGACTTGTATGGTCGGAAAATATGAGACTCCATACTATAAAAGGTTTAAGATGTGTTTCAGCAGTGAATTTTTATGCGAATACGGTTTAAGTCTTATTGGATACGACAATATGAAAAAAATGAGAATTTTTATACGTTCCTGTGGTTAACGAATTTTGGAATAAAGATAGTCGAAATAAGGTTCCTAATTATTATTGTACCATCTGTGAGACAAGGAAAATAATTTACATATATCAGTACACACACAGCCACTAGTCCACAAGTCTAGTACCCCTCACGAGACTGACACACATACAAAGACAGGCCAAGTCAGTATAGGACTAACGCACTATAACAGACTCCCAAGAGATGTAAAAAAAAAATTGGTTGCCTGTAAGTCGGTTGCAAAGTCGGTTTACGGACGATAGCGTGACAACGCCTAAATTACTAAATCATGCTTAAATACTAATATATATATATGGCTGGAAAGAGAAAGAAATGTGGAAAAGCCCTTAAGTAGTTTCAACTTCGTGCGCACCCCTTGACGTTTCACACCCCCAAAGCCAAACCCCTTGCTTGATCACCACAAATATAGCATGGCCTGAAAGAAGAAGAATAGACGAAAACATGAATATACTTTAAATTGAGATGGACCTTCTACATCTGCCAATAAAGTTGCTTTAAACCCGCGTCAGCGACCCGCGTTACTGACCCGCGTTACTGACCCGCGTTACACTTTAGTACATGCACCTAGTATTCCAGCCGGCGCTCATTAATTTATTAGACGTTGTCACGTCAATAATTCATCAACTGAACGTATTTCGAAGACATTTAAAAACACATCTCAATGAATCAACACCGGCAAACGAAGACTAGACAATATCGCTTACACACACTTCTTACGAATTACTTACTTAACATTAGGTTAGGCCTTCTTTCCAATTGTAAGCTGCACACGGGCTGAGCCCTGCAGCATATGTTATAATATTGTAACTGTAAAGACTTTTGATCAAGTTATTGTATTGTATTATTGAATACAAACACAATATTATTTAGGACGCATAGAGAATATAATGTAAAAACATATTTATTCCGTATGGCTTTGTGAAAGGGACCATACATGCCTATACCAGCCACTTTTATTTTAGAGAAATCGGAAATATTCTCAGTTTCCGTTTCCAATGTCAGATTGAAATTTTGAAAACTTGAATTGTATTTTATACTGCAAATCGAATTTTCGGCAGAATGCGTTCAATATGCGTTTTTCAATTTTCCACACTACTTTGTTATTTCAGTTTATTTTATTCCATGCATTTTTATTGCAGAAGTCATGCATGGAAACCTCGTAAAGAATTTCTTGAAATTTCTTTAAAAGGAAAAATATATAAAATCCTTCCGTGCATGCGATTTTTAAACTGTCTCATACAAAATTGAAAGTTTCCGTAAGACTTGGTTCCTTTTATATATGTTTTTCATGTGTTTTGAACCGTGAATATTGTTAATGTGCACGCGCAGGAGTTGAAGGCAGCCGAGTAAATACTGGAAGGTTTGCACTCGTACCGTGCAGCATAAATGGCTATCCTTTTCTATCTCAATATATTTTATATTCACTATAAGGGTAGGTCCCACCATCGTTGAAAAGTTGAAACGTTATGTACCCCACGAATAATAATTTAAAAAAAGTTTTGTCTACAGGTGAACACACGATGGAAGTGAAACTGTGTCATTCAGCTATAGCTGGGGGGGGGGGGGCAACTTTTAACGATACACCCTTTACAAGAAATTAAGAGAACGAATTTCCAAAGTCCTCTTTTACAATGGCCTAATGAAAAGCAAATTCCCGCCATTTATTACCCAAATAGGTAGTCAAATTTATCGACCATTATAAAACCATAGTTGATATGCAAAGTTTGTTTCCTATTAATATTTTTTATGTGAACTAATTTTTTTACGATTAGGTTAGGTAGGCTATTATTTTCGTATAAACCTCCGTTTTTCTGGTTCAAAAACTTTTGTTTCTTAGGGGGCGAATTTTCTTTGGTGTGAGTGGGACATTAAATAGTAGGTACGGTAATAAATTAAGAGTTTGCGGGTATTTTTTGTGGAGACCCGTTTGTTGCATAAATAAAATTCATTCTTCATTGACACAGGCTAAGCTCATTATATTTTTTAAATTGTTGTTTCAGATTGCCAAAAAAGTATATCGCAGCAAACAGAATGGTGGAATAAAAAAGATAAAAAAGAAGTGGAGGTAACAAGCTATTGTAGAAACCTCGTTTGAGAGTAATCAAATATTTAATGACACGGCCACTCGTTCATTGTTAATTTTTCATTCCCTTAATAAACCTTCCACGGTCATGGACGGGTACGGGGGGCGGGCCTGCCCCCAAATTTAGTGAATTTGTTGTAAGTTTATTTATTACACAATAATTTAATCAATACTTACTTTGTTTTATTTTGCCCCACAATTTCCCCTCCCTATAAATGGGCTGGATCCGTCCCGGTCTACGGTACGGTATTTCATTTTTCTTGACAGTTTTTTGCTTTCCAATTTATACGTAGTATAAGGAAAGCTTTGTAACGGTCGAAATGTTCGATTCCGAGATTTCAACGGATTTACACGTTTTAAAGGTCCCAGGAACAAAAAAAAGTGGTTTTTACGATTTTGCGTCGATTTCCAGGCAAACTACTTGGTCAATTTTGATGAAATTCGGACCGGTTCTTTACTATATATTAGTCATAGCCAATTCAGAAATTCCATGCTACTGCGACAGATGCTTCCCCGAACCACAGCCTCTATGATGAAAATGATTTTATGAAATCTTTATAAATAACGAATGAACATTTCAGGGCATCCATTGTTTACAATATATTTGTAAATCTCTGCCTTAACTATAGTATATTGTAGTTTAAAATCCCTGTTAAAAGTGGTGTAACCCTTATAATGTTGATAATAGTTCTTTCTTTACATGGATGCATTACTCTAATTGTACTTTGAATAATTAAATTATTAGTCTTTCTATCATATTATCATCCTTTTTCATACGACCATATCTTTACGGCTGTGGAACGAGGGATTAATTAATTTAGTTAAATACATTGTTTACAAAATACATGTAAATATCTGTCCTAAGAGGACATCATGCTACGTAGAAAATTAGCACCCCAAAATTTGTTGTTTTTATTGATTTTTAATTTTTTAATTAATTAATAAAGCAAGTTATTAAAGATTTGACTCATGTAAGTTGTAGAAGACAACTTCATGCACCATATAATAATATAATTTTTGGTACCATAGTTCTTTTATAAAAACCAGAGGGGACTAAAATTTCGAGTTCTGAGATTTTTGAAAAAACTACAAAACCGTAAATTAAAAACACTCGACTATATGATGCACAAAGTATTCTTCTAAAACCTACACGAGCCAATTTTTTAATAACTTGCTGAGTAAATGAAATAACAAATGAAAAGAATTTAATTTTGGGGGGCCAATTTTCTACGTAGAATATCCTCTTAACTCTCAGAATTGTAGGAAAACCTGCCGTATTACTGACCCCACCTAGGGATAAAAACGAGGAAAAGTAAAAGTAAACTTTGTTTAAATCCCCATTGAAATTGTTATATCCATTATACTGTTGATAATTGTTCTTTCTTTACATGCATGCTTTCCTCCCATTTTACTTTTAATAATTTAATTAATAGTCTTTCTATCATATCTTCGACATTATCATCATGCGATCTATATATACAATAGTTTATCACTATGATTCCAATTATATACTCTATGGTCTATTGCGTTCCCACAGTTGCATGTTGGCTAACTTTTCCAGGTGCCTACAATGCATAATGAAAGGGAAAGCTAATAAGGGACGGATCGATAGGCAGAGACATACAATGTAATTATTGTAGACTGGGAAAGGGTTATTAACGCAAGAATTAAACGGAAAACATTTCAAGAAAGGAAAAGAAACGAAGGATAGAAAAAATTATCTTTATGCAATTTTACTTGGGGCAAATTTTGGAACCTTTAGACAACAATGTTGTAAAACTAAAAGAGACCGGTGCCCTGAGGCTCCGAATGTATTCGTGTGTGTAATCAGGTGAACACTATATATTTAGTTACACACATTAGGTGTATCAGCAGCCTGATCATGGCAATTATTATAATACCGGTATTTATTTAATCTCCTGCTATTAAAAATGTAAACAAGATAATTTTATAATGGAAAGTGCTATCCAAAATTTGGCTGCAGCAACTATGCGAAAATAGCAAAACTCAGTTAGAATTCTAGCCTAAAAATAAAAATGGTTCAATAATTAAACATGTTTTTCTTTATTATCTCTTATTCTAATATATTTGCTGTTAGAATTTTAACGGAGTCCAGCACCTTAGCGAATTGTATGCTTAGAAGGTACGGGACAATCATTTTATTTGTATATATTATATGACTATTACGGATCCAGCGGAAAATTTAGGGGGGTCACAAGTTGTAGGTATGTAAGTTTGAAAGGTAATTCGTTGGTTGAAAAGTAAGTAAGAAAGAAAGAAAATTGTCTTTATTTTCTTTATTTTATGGGCGAATTTTGGGCCCACTCTTACAATTAACCCAAACCCAAACCAAAAGTTGAGTTTTATTAATTTTTTTTACTATCTTATGAATTTACTCATTAAGGGGGATCTGCCATTCGTATAATGCCTACATACATATTAAACAACAACCTCATAGAATTAGTTTATAAGGTTTATTACTCGGTAATATTCCAATGTACAGTATGTACTGTACTTTTACTTAATTGTACATGTACAATGTACAAATACCATATATCGTAGGAAATGACCTTGTAACATAGTCCTAATATGACATGACATGGTTTTTCACAAGCTTAATGGCGCTATTAGCCAATCAGTATTCGGAATCACTAGAATTTCCAGCTCAATAGCTATTCTGATCGATTAAAAGCTGCAGCCAATATAAATTTTTACAGATCAGTAAACTGCACTAGGTGGGAAACTTTATTAACTCCGCTGTTTTGGAGCATCAGACAACCAAAATCAATTTGACGAGCATCTATGCAAAATGCGATTTGTCACAAAAAATACATTTTGAGTTGGTGGTATTACTGGAATCGTCGCATTGATTTTTACAAAAAAAATTAATAAAAAGTCTAATGCGATTCCTATATTAGGTTAAGTTAAGGTTAGGTTAGGTAAAAAAAAATATTATCAAAGAATATAATTCTTATTGAATTGTTATGGCTAAAGGCGTATTTCTTTTGACTACGATCGTAAAATGTGAGTAAATATTTGTGACCAATCAGAGCTCGTTTTCAATGTACTCACATTTTGTGCAATGAAATGAGAAAAGTAAAATCTGAAGCAGAAGACAATATGCTTTTGTTATTTGTTTTATATTCACCAGCCAAGTTATAAACTTTTTTTCAGTTCTAAGTTTTCTCTTCCTCCATTCCTTTATTTTATTAAATCCGTATAACTCAGCAAAAACAACAATAAAAATACGACATCTACACACGGTACACACCACAAATCGCAAAACATAACCTCAACTTGTTGAATTCAATTATCAAAACGTCAACAAAAACAAATATTACAAAAGTAAAATTTTTACTAACCTCCCTGAGGTTGATAAAATATTTTACAATCGTAAACTCGAAAGAGGGGAAAAACGGGGGAAAAAATTTACAAGCTCCGCCCATTTTGGTCCAATGAAATGTCAATTGTAGCATTTTCTAGTAAAAATTTTACAATCGTAGGCAAAAGAAATACGCTTTAACTTTGGAAGTAGGAAAAAACATTAGAATTTAATAAATAAACAACACTCCATTGTATAACTCTCCAGTGGCTGGAGTTCATTATCAATATGGCTGCTATTGTAGCCTGCACAAGATAAGTACGCAATTTGGTGGGGAAAATAGCCTGCACAAGCTAAGTACAGAGTTTTTGACTTCGATATTTTTTGCGTTGGTACTTATCTCTGATAGTTGGCTTATGGTTACCGGCATATTATGGCTCCCACCGCTCCAGTTAATATATTTCCACGTGTATAACCTGCTTAAATATTTACTTCTTCAATAGGTATCGTACCTTACCAGACTTTTCTCTCCTTACCACAAGTATTTGACCACCCCTACCGACTATTAATAAATATTCTTTCCGCCTGATGGCGCCATCCAGTCCAAACGATGCGTGTCCCTTCTATCTAATTAGCGTAGCAGGTACAGGTATTTAATAGTTCAAGTACACAGGTATAGCCAGAGTGCCCCTGAGTGCAGTGCCTGCAACCTTGGCCTTCCTCACATCTTCGATGTTAATATAATTACAGAATCTGATGTAACTAGTCAAACCTGGTCGCAAAGGCCGCCGAGGCCAACAATGGTCAGTGTTTACGGAAGATGAAGTTGTACTCCGACCTTATGGAGAGAGGAATCTCCGAGAGCACTTCCTGTCCGCGAACTATTTCACTATTGTGGATTCTACTGAAAGGTGCATTAAAGAGCCGGGAGCAGGCTGGCCATTGTCAACCCCTGGGGGAAGAAAGAAAATGATTTATTTTCAATATAGGCGAATTTTGGGCCTTTCGGCCAACTCTTACAATTAACCCACAGATGAAGTTGTACTCCGACCTTATCTCCGAGAGCACTTCCTGTCCGCTAACTATTTCATTATTGTGGATTCTACTGAATGGTGCGTTAAAGGGGCAGCTGGCTGTTTACAATGGCACCACTGGGGCCCTGGATCACCCCAAATTAGGTTCAGGTTGTTTTATATTAGGGAGGTTTCTTCTGACTATTGAGACGGGAGTCAGGACATGTAGAGTAATGGTACACTCCGACTTTCACCCGAAAGGTTGTTGTTTCGAGTCTGTTGTGCTGACAATTGTCCTAAATGGCATAATAATGATTCACTCTGAGCAGCCAGGTCTAAAGGTAAGACACGTGTGTACCATATGTACCTATGGCCTAACTGACATCAATGTGCGTCATTATTAGCCAATCAGAGCGCTAGTTACATGTCTTTTTGACTACTGATGGGTAGGCTCCCTCAAGTGATAAAAGACTTGTAACGGAGACTTAGAGGACAATTCGCAGACAAGCAGCTGACAAAGACAATAGAAGAAACTACTCCAGTAAGAGAGAGCAGCTGCAATAATGCGATTAGGGTAAGTGTTTCCTAATATATTGAATAATTAATCATTAAGTTATATTTTATATACAGCCTCCTAATATGGTAAAAAAGACCATAACAAGTCCCACACTTACTACACGTTCTGGTCATGCTTCGGAGGGCATGTAAAGCAGGTGGTCCCGGGCCTTCCTAGTTGAGTGTAAGAGAGGGCTTTATAGCCCGAAGGTTGGCTTAGTAATAGAACAAAAAAGTCAATCTTTATTAATTAATTAATTAATTAATATTATGCGGATGTGAAACCTGGGCTATAGCAGAATAAAGAACAGAAGAATGCTACGGCCGGATTAGCTAGAGGGACCATGTGACGAATGAAAGAGTGCTAGAGGCTATTGAAGAAGAGAGACAGCTGCTACCTCATATAAAATGTAGAAGAGCGAGATATGAAGGGTATTTATTAAGACACAAAAATCTGGTACACACCATCATTGAGGGCACAGTGGAAGGAACCAGTAGAAGAGGATGGCCGAAGAAGGAATTCATGGATAAACTGATGGAGGCCGCAGGAGCTCGAACGTACCAAGAGCTGAAGAGGAAGGCGCTGCCCGGGTTATTTCTTATTGGCAATAAAACTTTGGCTCCTGAACTTGTATATATTGTAGTTTAGATAGAATTTTACTTAACTAAACCGGTCATAAGCTCATAATTGCAAGTAAAAGAATATATAAGCTGATCTGAAAGGATTAACCAGATATGAGAGAGAAACAAATAAAAGCACTCGAAAACACGTAATAAAACATAATAGTAGGTTTAAGAAGTTAGCAAGCGTCAGAAAAAGCAGAGCCAACTCCGCCAACTTGTCCCTCTACAGTGTTCACTCATCCGTCTGTAAAGTTGCGCCCAGTTTGGCCTAAATAGACAAAATAATTCACCAAGGTATTTTCGCAACTTGTACAAATAGAAAATCCTTTAGGGTGCTGTGTATTTGTATAGCAAATGCTTAGACTCAATTAAACCAGTCAGAATTGCAACTAAATGGAATAATCTGCTTTGAAAAGATTAACAATCGTACCGGGAGAGAAACATATAAAGGCACTCGAAAACACGTAACGAAACATAACAGTAGGTTTATGAAGTTAGAAAGCGTATAAAAAAGCAGAGTCAACTCCGCCAACTTGCCCCTCTACAGTGTTCACACATCCGTCTGTAAAGTTGCGCCCAGTTTGGCCTAAATAGACAAAATAATTCACCAAGGTATTTTCGCAACTTGTACAAATAGAAAATCCTTTAGTGTGCTGTGTATTTGTATAGCAAAGGCTTAGACTTAATTAAACCGGTCAGAATTGCAACTAAATGGAATAATCTGCTTTGAAAAGATTAACCTTCGTACCGAGAGAGAAACATATAAAGACACTCGAAAACACGAAACGAAAGAGAATGGTAGGTTAATGAAGTTAGAAGGTATCGGAATGAAGCTTAATTAACTCTCCCCCCCCCCCCCCATAGTCCCTTCTACCCTTCTTCGCTTTTACTTTATTTCCCGTAAGCTTCAAGAAAAGGATTAAAAAGGACTTTGCCGGATGTACCCTGGCATTGTGTAGAATGGTTTTAGAACTTTGGAATAGAAATAGAGCTTTTAGAGCTTGGTTTATTATATATTTAGTATAGCGTATGCTATGAACACGTTGGGTTTTATAAGTGAAGCTTAAGACCAAATAGGACACCTCAACAACGCTTCAAACTGGGGCAAACTTGGTAATGCGCACACCGTTGGCAGGGGAGTATGGTGGGACATGTAACGCGCTGAGACTATACCAGTCATTCTACGTGCGTGGCGAGTGAGTCCTGGTCACCTCCATATGAATCGAGTGACTTTACTATGTTCACCAAGTGGTTCGGAATCCACTATAATCAGGAGGTTCACCCTGTCTGTCAACTCCCCTTCTCCCTGGGGTGAAAGAGTCTGCCCTTAGGGTACCTCAAGGTAATAAACAGACTTACTCCCCTCGCCAGGCTGTTAGGGTTGCTTAAAAAGCAGAAATGCTGAAAGCAGGCGTTAAAAAAAAGTTCTATAAAGTAAGAGGAATGGGGAGGTAAAAAAAATACTAGTACTGTACAGTACTATAATATTGTTGATAATTAAATTTAGTTTTGTTTAAAATTGAAATAACAGCATAACGGCCTTATTAGTGCAATAGGTAATTTATCATCTTAGGAACTAACACTATAGTATAGCAGTAAGGCACTTGCAATTTCCACGCTATGATGCGGTTGGTAATTACTTTACCATAGAATTTAAGCAATCTCCTATTCAATTGAGCAAGGTACTGAAATTACAAGCGATATGCTTACCACATGCCTGCCACAAACAGAACTTACTAAATTATGCTATACCGCACATTAAATACTGCATAGATTATTTGATTAAGCAGTAGTAGTAGTAGTGTTCGTCGGGTTAATAACGACTTAGGCCTCATATTTGGGCCCATAGAGCGACCCCGACTTGACTGTCCTATGCCAGCCCATAGGACAGTGGACCTCCTGATTATAGTGGATTCCGAACCACTTGGGAAACACAGTGAACTCACACGATTTGTTCGGAGGTGACCAGGACAAGTCCTACCATGTTTCCCTACCGGCACTGTGCACACGACCAAGTTGTCTGCAGCTTTGAACCTGCTCTGGTCCGCAGGATTCAACTTGGTATGGCGGCCGGCTGATTAAGTAAGTTATGTTTAGAAATAATATAAAAATTATCTCAAAAACAGCTCCAATGATTTTTTTTTTAAATTCACACATATGAGAAAATGTGTGTGTGAACGTGGATGGTAGCGAATGTGAATTAGTGTGACTGTTATCTTGAATGGAAGGTATGACTGATATTCTGTATGAATGTAGTTTACAAACTTATATTTCAATTAAACTATCATTGATATGTAGTTAGGTATAAGAGAGGGCCGTAGGCCCTAATCTTGCTGTATTTTTATTATTTTTTCAATGAAAACTTTGTTACTATTATTTTTATTATACAGTCTGTAGTCATTGTTAATGTCAATAAAACCCATTAATACGCTTGCCCTTTGATAGTTTGGTTCTGGGTGAAAAAAAACTGAAAAAAAAAACATTTTCATGAAAAATTACTAAAAAAAATTTTTTGTGGAACCTTTCAATCTATGTTTTCTTTAACTTCAGCGGGTCTACTACGGCGATTGTTTTTAATCTTAACTTAGGATTAAAAATGTAAGCAATTGAGTGTCCACCCGGGGCAACCCGAAAAATAGTACTGAACTGTTTAATAAAATACGTCTGGTTTCACTAGTTAGCACACATGTCAGCACCTCAACCTTTTAACTCGTACATTTGGGGTTAATTCAGCACCATATTAAAATTTAAAAAAAATATAATATATACATTGTACATTAGGACACATCGGAAGTAAGCCACTTTTTACGACATTAATTTTTTTAATAGGGGAGGGTAGGACATTCACAAACCCCACACTACGTACGTGGCTGCTATTTTATCCGGGGGGCTGTATACACACTGGCACAAATCCACGCACCACATCACGCATGCGCGGCTAGCCACTTAGGAACGCTTGTAAACAGCATGCAGACAATACTGAGTCTAAGCTGAAACACGCTCGCTTTTCTCAATGCCAGGCATGGCTGGGTACTACTGAATTACAATAAGTTGGTCGCCAGGGAGGTAAGTTAAGTATGAGAAACAGAGGTCGGGATGGTGTTGTTGATAAGTATAGGCATTCTAGGCGGAATGAGTCATAAGATCATGGGAGATTTCTAGAATTAGACTCTAGACGTAGGTTGTTCGGTAGTAGGTTAAGTCATTAGTTTACCATTAGTTACTGAATACGGTATTTATGTTATTAAGGGTGTTTCCCACTACTGCTTGAAAAGTGTTGGTTACAGATAGTGCGTTTAGTTAACTGGTGACGATACAGACGATACAGTCGTTCCCGAGCTCGGTGCCTGGCATTTTATTCAGTATCGGCAGTGTGGTGATAATTATAGTAGCAATAAATAATTAATAAGGACTTTAAGAGTACTAGCACATCCCGTAGGAAATTGGCAGCACGAAATTAAATATTATTTTATTTAACTAACTAAGCAAGTTATTATGTTATTTTTTTTTCAAAGTTAGGTTTTCTTTTAGGTAAAGCTCGATCATTTGAAGGGGGGCCCAGAACGGGAACCATTCCTTAGGGATCCCTCCTTCACAAATGTAAAACTACCTTGTTATTAAATTGCACACTTATATATAAATAAACTATTTTCATTTCATTTTTCATCTAGGAAAGTATGGGTTCGCTCGTATCATTTATATAATTATTAAATTACGATAAATGACTAACTCAATGTTTGAAAATTGTCTGTGAAATGTTACATTAATTAGTTATATACAAATTGAATTACATTTTAGAAAAATAAAAATATTGGTTGATTTAAGTTATGGAAGACTACATTAATTATCCCTAATATAATAATGTATTATTAATTTTTGGTTATGTTTTTTTTCCTGGTATCTATCTTACGTGAAATTTTAGCAATCAATCATTTTGAAGCAAAAGCTACGGTACAAAAAAATTACAATTACATGATGTGGTGTTCTACAACTTTCATGATCCAAATATTTGTTTTATTAATTAAATAAAAAATAAGAAGTCTGTAAAAACAACGGATTTTGGGGTACCTATTTTCTACGGAATGTACACTCTTAATGATAAATAAACGTAGAAAATGGTAATACTTAAAACTAATAACAGTTATCGGTTTAATAGTTTCGTAGATGGTTATCGATTTCATACTATTAACCTATTCTTTGGATTAAAAATGTAAACAATTAAATTGTTAATAGCTCATTCAAAAATTATCTTGTTTACATTTGTAATCGCTGGTTAAAATTATAATTAATCGCCATAGTAGACCCAATGGTGCGTATCTACCCTAGTGTTGTTTTAGAAGTCCCCGCTCGCTCCTCACTCCACAGTGTACGCATTAAATTAGGCCCATGCATATCATCAATTAGGCTTAATACCGTATTATAGTCCAAAGCTATACATCAATTTTGGTTTTAATTAGCATTTGCATTATATTTCATTATTGGATTAGCCCCCGTTGTCAATTTCCTGGTCAGAAATTAATTAAGAGACTTCGGTCGGTGACAGCTCACATGTTTATTCAATATGCATATTTTCCGCAAGTTACCATAATGCATTACACACGTGATTTTGTCTCACAATATGGGAATTGATATTGATGTGTCTTTAAAAAGGATAATGTCACATTGTCACATAGACACAT
Source organism: Psococerastis gibbosa (assembly GCA_963971405.1). Taxonomy (NCBI): domain Eukaryota; kingdom Metazoa; phylum Arthropoda; class Insecta; order Psocodea; family Psocidae; genus Psococerastis; species Psococerastis gibbosa. The sequence continues at coordinate 38,577,560 of OZ020489.1, read as the reverse complement.
AGGGTGGGACTAGCGTACGTTATATACAGTCTAAAAGCCGTAAGGTTAGCGGACACCCTAGTTTCGTTGTAATGAGCAAATTTAAGTACCTCCACTACGAGGTTTTTGTGTACACCATAGGCTTATTGGCCTTACTAGCTGCTACTTCAGTACATAGGCTTTATCTCACGTCGAAAATCCCCCAATGGAACATGTACCCCTACGCCAATTGTTTGAACAGAACCTTATAGCGAAGCTGATAATACTACACTACAGAGCTACCTATTTACTGACTATAGGCCCTACTGCTATTAACGAAATTAGAGGATAAGGAAAAAACTAGGCTTGGCGTCGCCTTAACCGCTGGACCACAAGCCCCGACAAGTCCAGTAAATGCCAAATCCTCTACTTATGCTCTAATTGACATGATTGCTAGACAGGTTAGCTCAACTGCACAACTATCTAACCGAACAGGTCTGTGAGCTTACTTAATTGCATAAAGGCAATTGCATAAAGGCAATGCAATGGGAGGGTTGTTTTTTTGTACAAAACCAAATACTTTTCTGGGAAAGCAACCTATCCGGTTTCTTTACTCAATTTAACACCTAAAACATATCTGAAAATAGAAATCATCGATAGAAAGGGTTCGCAGAAAAATTACTTTTTAGTCATTTTCATTAAAATTTAGTTATTTTTATTTTTTTACCCCCAGAAGCAAACTACCAAGGGGCAAGCGACCCCCCGCATTTTATCAACATTAATAACAACTACACTATATGTGGATTTAAAAGAAATCGTTGGAGCCGTTTTTGGGAAATAATTTTTTTAGACGTTTTTTTGGAGTTTTTTGAGAATAAAACCCCTCCAAATTGAGTTAGCCCCAAATTTAAAAAAAAAATGATCCGGAGGTATGATTTTTTTTAAACCTACTTGCAAAATTTCATCAAAATCGATCGAGTAGTTTGCCCGGAAATCGACGCACAGACAGACAGACATAGGCCTACATACAGACAGACATACAGACAGACAGAGCGACAGACAGACAATTCGTAAAAACCACTTTTTTGGGTTCCTGGTACCTCAAAACGTGTAATTCCGTTGAATTCGACCATCACAAAGCTTTCCTTATACTACGTATAAATTCGAAAGCAAAAATTGCTCTTAATTCCACAACATAAATTTTTAATAGTAACAGTCTGAAGATGGTGTTACACCGAAACAGCCGTTAATAAAAAAAAATTATGTTGTGGAATTGAGTGCAATTTTTTTTAATAATAATAATAAACGTCTTATATTTATGGGGCGAGACCTAAGACTAGAAAGTCTTTTTCAACCTAACCCATTTTTTTTATTTATAATATACTTATTAATCATGTTTCACTTCCACGAAGTCACTGAAGAAACTCTCTCATGGATTCGTCAAGCTTGCATAGCTGATCTTCTCTCCTCCTACAAGTACCTACCTCAAAGTACGCTTTGGTAAAATGAGCCTTTATTAAAAATTTAATTAATCATGAAAAAGTAATAAGGTTTTTCCTAAGTATATACACGTGAAGTTGGGAGCTATCAATAAATCATTATCAAAACCGACTCCTCTTTGAATACTCATCCTCTTGAAACCACTGATCAAATTTCCAAGTTTTTTGGTGAAAGTGTGTAGTACCTACCCACAATACTACAATATCCTGTACAATACTTTTGTCTATAAAGCGTTAGGCTACACGTGTTTGTTCCAAGATTTTTGGCCAATACTGTAGGCTTTATCTCACATCCTGCGAAACTCCCATAGTGGAACATGTACCGCTACGCAAATTGTTTGAAGGCAACCTTGGACTCAGTTGACTTAAATTACAGAGCAAATTCCAACAGTGCTAACCAACCGAACTCAATTGTACGGCAAATACTACAATGTTATGCGAAGACGGCAATTCAATTATCATCAAGGATTTAAGTCTTACCTGCTAGCGAAGACGACAATATTACAGTACAATTACCGCTTGACATTGAACTTACCTATAAAACAGAAAAAACATAGTTATTATAGAGGCTTGTAATGACAATTTAACTAGTTTTTTGTGATATTGAATTATCTTAATGCAGGTACTTACAGTACTATCGTGCAGTACTGTATACAGTACTACAATAAATGATAATGTGCACGCAGAACAAATATGTTTCCATCGCAAATGATAGTTGATAGATAAATGGACTATAGAACGGAAGGTGAAAGTTCGGGATTGGACATAAAAACCAAAAAGTAAGAAATTTCCGCTTTACCAGTCATTAGGGCTATTCCTCAAAGAGTTGTCGGGCTAATGCTTATTTATTTTTTAATGGAAAATCTAAATTTTATATTGATATTTGTAATTTGTAGTCTACTTTTGAATTACAATGGGTTTTAATATTAACTAACAACGACTACAATATAATAATTATATGTGAATTAGAAAAACTAAATGTTTGAGCCGTGCTTTGGAAATAATTTTTTAGCAATTTTTTTCTATTTTATATGGGTAAAACTTGAGTTAGTTCAAAACAGAAAAAAAGACTTGAGACGTGGTTTTAATGAACCTACATGCCGAAATTCTTCGATTGCCCACAGTTCGTGTCACACAAAAAGGATAAACAATCCAAATATCAAGACACTCCCATAAGAAGAAGAAGCTTCAAAAATATTCTATCTATAAAAACGTAACAGTCGCACTTAGATTTAGGTCTGTATACAAGACACCTTCAGGTCCAAGACCCCGCCCCCTTAAACATTTTCATACAGGCACCTCTTGCAGGATTTCATTGACAAGTTACAAAATTCAAACACCATAGGTGGGTAAATCGAAAGTTACACTAGGGGCCATGGCCGTGGCCAGGGGGGTGGTCCAAGGGGTCCAGACCCCCCCCCCCCTCGTAATAAAAGGGCTTTCCACAAATTTAAATTTAATTTTATATTTTAGGGATACAATTTATAATTTTATATAAACCTGTATTGTTTGAAGAATTGGAATAAATTTATTTGAATTTTTTAACACTGGATAGAACGGACTTTCATTAATAAATTACGTGAGAAAAATTTTGGACCCCTCCCGAAACCAAAACCTGGGCACGGCCTTGCTAGGGGTATTCAATCAATCTGTGTTGTAGAAAAGGGAAATTGGGAAAACAGAGAAGTAACTCAGCGTGAGGATACCTCCGCCAACCATAGAAAAAGAAAAACCTAACCTAACCTACCTCCAAAGTTTATTTGCCTTTGGCTATTAACTTATGAAAATCTGCTGTAGTCCGCCTCATGTTCCCTTTTGTTGTTTTTGGGTAAAGTGGGAATGTCAGGTTTCCATATGGCATCATTTTCCTAATCGAAAGAGTCCTATTTTTCCACTTTTCCACAGTTTCCTATTTTCCCTTAGGGTAAACCCAACACAGTAAATACCCCTAATGTGGTAAGAAAGACTGCAAAATGCCGCAGAATCATTTCGAAATTTGGACCAAACTGCGATCTTTTAAACTTGGATCAGAACAAGGAAGATGACAAGAGTGTAAAAAGCTTTTCTATGAGACGAAAGGTTTCTAAGAACAAACATTAAAACAAAGCTTGGCGGCCATATCTCCTGTGAATTGGAGGAAAAGTTTGTCCACTTAGACAACTGGCAAGCGCTCAAAGAGACGGATTGGCAAACTTGTGCTCGAGACTATACCAAGATTAAACACTACTCAGCCATTGTTCAAGGGGCTGCGAGGATTTGTTCTGATATTACCGCCAAGAAAATTCGTTTCCTTTTTAATATTATCTGTTTCTGCAGAAAAAAACTTATAAGCTGATTTAATGTCGCTGGCAGCCATTTTGTTTCCTTTAGCCCGCTTACGGGTTTTACAATCATTATTGCCACCTAGCATGCCCTTTTTTATTGGAAAGGAACGGACGATACATGGGCTCTGTTATTTGGTTAAAATTAGTTGAAAGTGGTATTAAGTGGCATAATAGTTAGACATGTGCGGAAAATGACACCATCACCGTTTACAGTAATGGGGAAATGTACAAATCCACCCAACGAATTGCCAAAATTATGGTATGCCAAGGTACCAGCTCCAAGACACACTCAAGAGTGGCCGAACAAGACCTATGTACCCAGCCATATTATTTGTCTGTTTTGAAATTTTTAATAAGCCTACACTATATTTATTCCCCGATCGCATGGCTTTCCTATAGGATATGACCTTGTAGACATGCCGCAAACCCTTGCGTAATTCATGCTACCTCCCCAGCAGGCATAGCATGAAAAGGCATAACTTCCCTGCGCCGAAGGAATATATATTTCAATATAAGTTATAAATTATGTTCAGTTCAGATTTACTGCATTTTATTTCAAATTTCCAGCTGTTTTATTTCCACAAAAAACTAAAAGGGCTAATTTACAATGAAGTGGTTAGACTTAGCATGTTGTGTGGCCTTGAGAAAGGCCTGTGGCCGAGATGCGGATGCTGCGACGGTCCCTGGGCTTCACACTAGCTGATAGACGTTGAAACGACGAAATAAGAGCTGAATGAAGACAGCTAGCATAGACGATAAAGCCCGGGAACGACTACTTTGTCATAATGGGGCCACGTCGAAAGAAGGCGGCCAAATGACCAGATAAAGCGGGTAAAACATTACGAAGCTGAGGGATGAAGAAGAAGACGAAGACGGCCCAGGCTAAAAGTAGAAGCAAAAGTCCGCCAAGACCTCAGGATTGTAGGAGCAACTGCAGCCGAAACGCAAAATCGCAAGGAGTGGATGGGAACCTGCCTAGGGATAAAAGCGAGGAAAAAGAAAAAGGAGAATTGTCTTATTTCTTAGTACTGTGACCCGTGGACAATCAGATAGACGTCTATGGATCACAGGCTGGAAACCTCTGCCTTACTGTATATAGGCCTATACCTACGGCAATGTCCACTTCCCAGATGCTCGGGAACTGGACTTCTTCTTAAGGTTACAATCTTAGCGATTGGTTGGCAGCAACTCCCTGCATATCGTCCTCCAGTTTACTCGGTCCTCGATCATCCTCTTCAGTTCTTGATATCATATTCCTCCTGCGTCTTCTTTTACTTGATCCATGAATTCCTTCTTCGGCCGTCCTCTTCGGTTATTTCCCTCTACTGTGCCCTCGATAATAGTGTGGAACTGGACTAGGAAGTATAAACAGGAGGTCAAGGCTCGACTCGACATAAAAGGAAACTTTTCCGCCGCGCCTATAGGACTCTAATCGGGACTTTACCTTCACTGAAAGGGGGGAAAGCACAACTGCCGTTCATGTTGCTGACCAAAACTCTGAAATAGAGCATTGAAAGAAGAACTTCTACCAGCCCTCAGCAGTGGCCACCTCCCCAGAAAAAACATTGAAGACTAAATAAAATTCACTTGCCACGTAAAACAAATACAAATAGTTACCATACAATGTAACCCCCCCCCCTCCCCCCGAGAAATATTTCTGAGTTCAAGCTTGGCCCTCAGGCAGTAGCATTCGGGATAATAGGGAGTGGTCGTTGTGAAAGCGTACTTCCAAACGTTTCGTCAACATCTGCGGTCGACATCTTCAGTGGAACTGCGTAGACTTCTAAGATTGTTACTTGGAAGCTCAGCAGCAACTGTTTGGGTAAGGGGATGTCCACTGATAAATATACCAAGCTACGGAGTGTGGATTCTACTGCTTCGTCATCAAAATTGCTGTTAAATAAATAAATAAGGACTTTTTATAGTTTCTATTACTAAGCCAACCTAGCGGAGTTAGGGCTATAAAGCCCTCTCTTACACTCAACTAGGAAGACCCGGGACCGCCTGCTTTACATACCCTCCGAAGCATGGCCAGAAAATGTAGCCAGTGTGGGACTCGAACCAACAACCTTTCGGGTGAAAGTCACATTCCGTACCACTACGCCACATCGTGACATCTGATTAACCAATTATACTCGAATGGTTCCCACAAAAATAAAGTACAGTACCTTCTATCAGTAGCCTACGTAATAGCCAGAAGCAAGAATTGCAGAAAAAGTGCAAGATTATGCATTGCACAGCATGCCTGGAAAAGGTTAAAGACCTTCCACCGTTCCAGTCTCCCCAGTGAATGGATCTGGAATTATTCTGGAACGGTGTCAAGGTCGCTGGAACTGGAGGACGGACGATGGCAGTAATAATGCAGAGGTTAACCAATCTCATAGCCAATCAGGCAATCATCTCCAGCATGACTTCAACAGGGATCAATTGGCCGATAACAGTGAATTATAGGGTCTATGATATGGACATAGCTCATGGCTCTTCTTCTTCAAGTCACAGCCGGATGGCTGGTTAGCAGCAACATGTGACTTCGATGCCTCGAATTATACAAGCAACATGTGACTTCGATGCCTCGAATTATACAATGGTTGCTGGTTCTTGGGATGCCACTTGGGCCTATAATGCGGTGGTTTCCCCTTGCCTTCCGCATCCTATGCCGTTGACCGCCACCTGTTGCCAGGATCCAGTTCTTCCGCCTTTAGGGAGCTTTTCGTCTCCCATGGACAAGAGGGTGCCCATGCCCTAACTCCACGGAGTTAAGCGGGGGTCTTTGACCGAACCCCACTCGGTACCTGCCTGTGTTAGCCGTCATTGAATGTTGACGTTGCCCGCCCCTCACCGCGAGGAGGTATAGGTCAGGAGTTTGCTGAGGGGCATGGCTATACCAAATTAAATCCACCAGAAGAGAGCCTGTTAAAAACTTTAGCATACTTCGTAGTACCGAAACTCGCATCGCATATAAATATATATAATATTGTAATAATATCAATTGTATATAAATGTCTGTTGTTTGCCTCGCACTTGCACAATATGCCTCAGTCAACTTTCCGTTATTTATCTGCTGTGACGTTTGGCTTAGCTCAGCATAGTTTACCTGTAGTAGGTACATTTAAATGCGGCAGTACAGCTTATGTTTCAATAAATATATAAATAATAATTTTGTTCTTCTTCTAAGCTAGCGGAGTTGTTCTGTAAAACCCTCTCCTACACTTCAATATAAAGACCCGGAATCGCCTGCTTTACAGGGGACATGTTAACGCGGTGAGACTATAACAGTCAATCTACGTGCCTGACGAGTCCTGGACACCTCCGAATTAATCGTCAGTCTTTACTATGTTCCCCAAGTGGTCAGGAATCCACTATAATCAGTAGGTCCACCCTGTCAGTCAACTCCCTTTCTCCCGGAGGAGAAGGAGTCTGCCCTTAGGGTGCCTCAAGTTAATAAACAGACTCACTCCCCCCACCAGGCTGACAGGGTTGCTTAAAGCTGAAAAGCTGAAAGCAGGCGCTAGAAAAGAAAAAAAGCCGGCTTTACATGCTCTTAAAACATGACCAGAAAATGGAGCAAGTGTGGGACTCGAACCAATAACCTTTTGGGTGAAAGTCAGAGCCCATTGTAGTAACAGTTGTATAACAGTAACAGTTGTATAACAGTAACAGCAAATCACAACCATACCACATGATACATACAAATACAACCATTAATACAAATCAGACCCAAAACTACCTTAATACAGAGACAAACAGAATTCACTGGATTACATTTTTACAACAAACTTCCCCTTGAGATTAAAACAGCTAAAAATGTATCAGTGTTTAATAGAAATTTAGATAAATGGCTGCGAACAGAAATTACTAACAAACATTACTAATTGAATTAACTATTTACTAACTTACTAACTATCTACTGATACAACTAACCTGATTGGATTAATACTACTAACCAATAATTAATTATTTAACTACTGTATTGCATTGCGATTGAATTGCATGCACTGTATATCCAAAAGCGAAACCGCACACGGGCTGACTGACTTTGCGGTATATACTTTTATAGTTGTACACTCTGTATCGAAATTGGAAAAATATAATAATAATATATAATTGTATACTCCTCTGCATGTCCAAACATGATGTTTCGTGGATGGAACAGTATTGTGGTGAAATTGGAGATAAAAGGGACTTGGAGGAGGGGGGGGGGGACTGAGAATGAATGGAAACTCGATGAAAGAGACTTGTTGAGATGATTATCGCTTGAAGATGCAATAAGACAGCCGACAGCGAACTTCTAGTGGTGTGTTCCTTCGAATTCCTTATCTTGTTCAAACGTCAGCAGTCAAAAACAGTCGAGTACCCTCCCTTTATTTTGATGTCATGCACTGCAAGATTGGTAGGAGCAGAAAAAATTCCGATTCTTAACATTTCTGTACGTATAATGAAATGTTTTTCAGCTGTTGGATGGAGAGAGAGTGAGAGAGAATGGTGTGGAGTCTCTACACTTTCCTAAAAAAGGTGGAGCGCAACTAACGCTCATATGCGACAGACAGACCGACATTTTGGAAAAATTACTTTTTTGGATTCCTGGACATATTACGATAAAGGAAGAAAGACCGAAGAAGGCGCTAATCGAAATTAGTGGCCTTTCCCATAGTTGATGCCTCTTTTTCCGATAATGTAATCTAACCTGTCAGCATTTTAAGTAACCAACAGCGGCACATCCAAGCGTAACTCTTCACCGAATAATGTAAGTAATCGGAAGTAAATAATATATTTCACAATTTTCAAGCAAATTTTCAACGGTAACGCTGGATATACAGTAAAATTGTAACTCACTGTATTTTTGTAAAACTTTTAAATTACATTACATTGCATTGTCCACCCCAGCACTAAGTACTCTAAGGGGCTTGTATCACTGGGGAAATTTCGATATAACAGTATAGTAATGAATAGACAAAATTTTAATTTATTACTTACAGTTAGTTTAAATATTTAGAACATTAATTTAAAAAAAATAAAAAATTAAAAAATAAAATTATTATAAGTAACGGTATGCAAAAACTACTAGTAGGTTGAGCAAATTTGATAAGTGGAATAGTAAAATAAAGATCAGCAGCCAGTACATAAGTAGGCCTGCAGATCACATGTAGGCCTTGAATGTGGAAAGGATAGCAATCTCCAAGGTCCAAGCCGACATGATGATCGCCCATCTTCGCAAGAAGAGGCATATATAAGGAAGAAGAAGATAGAGAGTTGGACTAACTGACCATATTCAAGTTAGATCAATCATGGGTGCCACATTCCTTTTAGGCTACAGCAGCCACATGTCTGTACCAACTGTATACCCAATTTCGAATCTGTCTATTACAAATTGCATCTACCCCAGAAACTAATTCGGGCTGGGTTTCAGCGAGAGTGCTTTCAGTCGTGAGCATATATCCGAGTAAACATTAATTAGCTATTCTCGACCTGTTTGCCTCATCAAAGCAATCAATGCAACAGCACAGGTGTCGAGTCCTTTAGCACTGGCAGTCACAACTGTAATAGGTACAGTACCCACCTTCAGTGAAAATTTTGGGGAGGGGGGAGGAGTTGACAGACGCTGGTGAGAGGAATCACACGTACCAGGTCGTATTTCTATAGTTCAGCTTTAAATTGACTTAGGTTGAAGTGGACTTGTACTTTGATGCGGCCATGCTTAAGTCTGTGCAGCTGTACCCACCTTCAGTGAAAATTTTGGGAAGGGGGCAGGCGTTGACAAACACTGGTGAGAGGAATCACACTTATCAGGACGTATTTCTCTAGTTCAGCTTTAAATTGACTTAGGTTGAAGTAGACTCGTACTTTGATGCGGCCATGCTGAAGTCTGTAACAGCTGTACCCACCTTCAGTGAAAATTGTGTGGAAAGGAGAGGTGTTGACAGACACTGGTGAGAGGAATCACAAGTACCAGGTCGTATTTCTCTAGTTCACCTTTAAATTGACTTAGGTTGAAGTAGACTCGTACTTTGATGCGGCCATGCTGAAGTCTGTGCAGCTGTACCCACCTTCAGTGAAAATTTTGGGAAGGGGGGAGGTGTTGACAAACACTGGTGAGAGGAATCACACGTATCAGGTCGTATTTCTCTAGTTCAGCTTTAAATTGACTTAGGTTGAAGTAGACTCGTACTTTGATGCGGCCATGCTGAAGTCTGTGCAGCTGTACCCACCTTCAGTGAAAATTTTGGGAAGGGGGCAGGCGTTGACAAACACTGGTGAGAGGAATCACAAGTACCAGGTCGTATTTCTCTAGTTCAGCTTTAACCTATTAAATTCACTTAGGTTGGAGTGGACTCGTACTTCGATGCGGCCATCCTTAAGTCTGTAGCAGCTTACAGCTTGTAGCAATCAATGCAGCACCACAGGTGTCAAATTCTTTAGCACTGTCAGTGACACCTACAATAGGTACAGTACCTACCTTCAGCGATTATTTCAAGAGAGGGGGTAGGCACTACCTACGCCTACTAAGTCACATCTCTCTATTTTAAAATTACATTGACTTAGGTTGTTGAAGGCGACTAGTACTTCGATGCTAGGACTGAGCTGCAGGCTGCTAACGGGATCGCAGGTGGCGGATAGCGAAAAGGCCACCAGATATGGTGGCTAGCTGCGAATATAACGAATATGCAGTCCCCGACGTAGCAGTGGCATTATTGGAGGGTGTGGTGGCAAGTCTGGTGGTGCAGGCCTGTCTAGAAAAAGCCACAGTAGCCCGAGGATGGCTATGTGGCGGGGTGAATAGTTGCCACCACTAAGTAAGCAATCACTACTAGGGCACTCTTTTGTCCTGGGGATGGGCCCCGAAGGCAAAGGAACTCAATGAAGAGTCAACGGCATAAGGATGCAGAAGACAACGGGAAACCACTGCATTACAATTCCCAAGTACCGTCATCATGACTAAGTACATACGATACTCTGCAGTCTACAGACTTCCTGCGGTATCTTCGTGTTTATAATAGCCATGATGATCGTCCTTCTTCGATAGAAGCGGCATTTGAAGAAGTTGAAGTTGAGGACTCGTATATCGATGAAGTTCTGCTTAGACCTGTTACATTTTGCCAATGCAATGGACAGCTTGTCCCTGCCTTTAGCCGGTGTAGGTTGACATTGATGTGGAAACAGTGCCAGTAATGTCCGTTGAGCAAGGGGCGATGGGCGATGGACGATGGGCATCTATAAATACCTGGCGTAAGCCCATCAACACTGAAAAGCCCATCTAGACTCTTGTAGTTCAGTTGTCTTGTAGCCGGTGTAGGTTGACTTCTAGGTTTAAAATTCAAAAAGTATTCCCTGGACAAGGAGCACATATTAACCTATTAACCAATACAATTCATAATAATAATACGTTCACAAATATTTACAATTACAATGCAATAATACAATAATATAAGTAATATTTACATCCCCAAGCTTGCGCTTGATTGGGACAAATTAATGAACCGGTCCGAGTTTACTCGAACATGCTTTCCAATTTATCAAAATTAGTAGATATAGAAAATGAGTAATTACATGGTAAATAATTTTCCTATGGTTCAATTTTCGATATCTCGGGGGGGGGGGGGAGGGGGGGGGGGTTGTCCACCTGACGTCACTGGAGGTGAGGTAAATTCTAGATAGGTCAGACCAACACATAGCAATACTGGCAGAGCACGCAATGCGTTTGAGCGTGAATTTTTCTGGGAAAGCAACTTGACCGATTTCGTTACTCAATTTAACACCTGAAACATACCTGAAGTTAGAAATCATCAATAGAAAGGTTTCGCAAAAAAAAATGATTTTTTAGTCATTTTTCATTAAAATTTAGTCATTTTTATTTTTTTACCCCCAGAAGCAAACTATCAAGGGGCAAGCAACCCCCCCGCATTTTATCAACATTAATAGGAACTACAATATATGTGAATTTAAAAGAAATCGTTGGAGCCGTTTTTGAGAAATAATTTTTTTAGACGTTTTTTTTTTGAGTTTTTTGAGAATAAACCCCCCCCCCCAAATTGAGTTAGCCCCAAATAAAAAAATGCTTCCGAGGTATAATTTTTATGAACCTACATGCCGAATTTCATCAAAATCGACTGAGTAGTTTGCCCAGAAATCGACGCACAGACAGACAGAACGACAGACAGACGGACATTTCGGAAAAAACACTTTTTTGGGTTCCTGGGACCTTAAAACGTGTAGAATTCCGTTGAAATCTCGGAATCGCAAATTTCGACCGTCACATAGCTTTCCTTATACTACGTATAAATTGGAAAGCAATAATAATAATTATAATAATTTGAGGCAACCCTCCTTATTCATTACATCAGAAACAGGCTAAAGAAAAAGACTCGAAACACGTTCTGTCTTTCTCTGGACATCAAATTATACTTCCACTAACTGCTCTAGTGGGAAAGCATCGGAAAAGCATATGTAAGGAAAGCAATAGAGAGGGAGAGCGTGAGATCTTGTCCCTGATGCTCAGGCCCTGAGGCGATCGGATACAGAAGCCGAGTTGCTGCTGACGCTGACGGTTAAGAAACGGAAATTAACATACTTCGGCCATGTCATTGAATTTGACTCAACAAAGCATTTAATGCAATACAACAGGAGTCGACTACTACAGCACAACCAGCAGTGTGAGTGAAAATGTTCCCAAGGGGTGGGGGGTTAGCATTGTGTGAGAGGAAGTGCACATACTGTCATCCTCTACTTTGATTTCACTAAATGTTATTAAATTTGTATTGTATTGCAAGTTGAACGTGAATTATGGAAATTAAAATGGGAGTGCAACACCCATTCAACAAAACTCAGTCGAGATCAGAATGTCAAATTAGAGTTTGCACGAATTAATTAATTAATTTTGATCATGCATCAGTCTGTACATCCAGGCAATATTGTAAATACGCTGTACCTGTAATATTGCAACAGATCGCAGATGCTTACCAGTACCTAATGGGGAAATACAAATTTTGGTTTCATTACATAACAGTATCAACATTAATTAAGAGGATATGCTACGTTGAAGCTTGGCACCCCAAAATTAAATACTTGGCTGTCCATCAATTTTATTGGCGAGCAGAAATTGGTTGAACAATGCTGTATGAAAAGTGTTGTGAGGTTAAGGAACGTAGAAATTTGTATGAAGAATAAACGTAGGCTATACATTATACATTACATACTATACATATGTTATTAAATAAAAATCCGTAAAATCCTATGATTTCGTCCCTAATTTTAAAAATAGCATTTAATTTCAAAAAACATTCCTCCCCGCAAGAGTCCCTGTATTGAATTTATGGTATATGTAGGTATATACTCGTAATACAGACATTAAACTAACTTAGGTTGAAGAGATAAGATGCAACCTCTTCATTATAAAAAGTTAAATACAGACCTAATTTTTAATTCTCCCATGTTGTCGAACTGACAATGCAAAAAGGAAATACCGAAAATTAACCAAGAAATGAACCCAAAGTCAATGAGAAACGTTTAAAAGGTTTCACCGTTCTTATTAAGATGTCTTGTATTTTTTATTGCTTTAATATTCACTCAATTTAACCCTAGACAGGCGAAGCAGTAGAATCCGGGATGTAGAATCCTAGACTGACCTACAACATAGCTAGGTCCCCACAATATTCCAGTCAATGGGCACCCAAATGTTCGGGCCTATGGGCCCCCTCATGTCCAAGTCCGGCACTGGCAAAGTATTTCAAAGTATGCAGGCGTTGTCTTCACAGCGCTGGGCATCTGAAGAACAGATATGAGGTGATGTCTCTTCAATAATTAATTAATTACAAAGGCTTTCACAGCCGGAGTTACGTGATAAAGCAGTAGAATCCGGGGTGTATAGAATCTTAGAGTGACCTACAACTTAGATAGGTCCCCACAATATTCCGGCCCATGGGCCCCCTCATGTACAAGTCCGGCACTGGGACAGTGTTTAAAAATATGCAGGCGTTGCCTTCACAACACTGGGCATCTGAAGAACGATGTCTCTTCTGTAATTAATTAATTCCAAAGGCTTTCACGGCCGGAGTTACCTGAAAAAGCAGTAGAATCCGGGGTGTATAGAATCTTAGAGTGACCTACAACTTAGATAGGTCCCCACAATATTCCGGCCCATGGGCCCCCTCATGTACAAGTCCGGCACTGGGACAGTGTTTAAAAATATGCAGGCGTTGCCTTCACAACACTGGGCATCTGAAGAACGATGTCTCTTCTGTAATTAATTAATTCCAAAGGCTTTCACGGCCGGAGTTACCTGAAAAAGCAGTAGAATCCGGGGTGTATAGAATCTTAGAGTGACCTACAACTTAGATAGGTCCCCACAATATTCCGGCCCATGGGCCCCCTCATGTACAAGTCCGGCACTGGGACAGTGTTTAAAAATATGCAGGCGTTGCCTTCACAACACTGGGCATCTGAAGAACGATGTCTCTTCTGTAATTAATTAATTCCAAAGGCTTTCACGGCCGGAGTTACCTGAAAAAGCAGTAGAATCCGGGGTGTATAGAATCTTAGAGTGACCTACAACTTAGATAGGTCCCCACAATATTCCGGCCCATGGGCCCCCTCATGTACAAGTCCGGCACTGGGACAGTGTTTAAAAATATGCAGGCGTTGCCTTCACAACACTGGGCATCTGAAGAACGATGTCTCTTCTGTAATTAATTAATTCCAAAGGCTTTCACGGCCGGAGTTACCTGAAAAAGCAGTAGAATCCGGGGTGTATAGAATCTTAGAGTGACCTACAACTTAGATAGGTCCCCACAATATTCCGGCCCATGGGCCCCCTCATGTACAAGTCCGGCACTGGGACAGTGTTTAAAAATATGCAGGCGTTGCCTTCACAACACTGGGCATCTGAAGAACGATGTCTCTTCTGTAATAAATTAATTCCAAAGGCTTTCACGGCCGGAGTTACCTGAAAAAGCAGTAGAATCCGGGGTGTATAGAATCTTAGAGTGACCTACAACTTAGATAGGTCCCCACAATATTCCGGCCCATGGGCCCCCTCATGTACAAGTCCGGCACTGGGACAGTGTTTAAAAATATGCAGGCGTTGCCTTCACAACACTGGGCATCTGAAGAACGATGTCTCTTCTGTAATTAATTAATTCCAAAGGCTTTCACGGCCGGAGTTACCTGAAAAAGCAGTAGAATCCGGGGTGTATAGAATCTTAGAGTGACCTACAACTTAGATAGGTCCCCACAATATTCCGGCCCATGGGCCCCCTCATGTACAAGTCCGGCACTGGGACAGTGTTTAAATATATGCAGGCGTTGCCTTCACAACACTGGGCATCTGAAGAACGATGTCTCTTCTGTAATTAATTAATTCCAAAGGCTTTCACGGCCGGAGTTACCTGAAAAAGCAGTAGAATCCGGGGTGTATAGAATCTTAGAGTGACCTACAACTTAGATAGGTCCCCACAATATTCCGGCCCATGGGCCCCTTCATGTCCAAGTCCGGCACTGGGACAGTGTTTAAAAATATGCAGGCGTTGCCTTCACAACACTGGGCATCTGAAGAACGATGTCTCTTCTGTAATTAATTAATTCCAAAGGCTTTCACGGCCGGAGTTACCTGAAAAAGCAGTAGAATCCGGGGTGTATAGAATCTTAGAGTGACCTACAACTTAGATAGGTCCCCACAATATTCCGGCCCATGGGCCCCCTCATGTACAAGACCGGCACTGGGACAGTGTTTAAAAATATGCAGGCGTTGCCTTCACAACACTGGGCATCTGAAGAACGATGTCTCTTCTGTAATTAATTAATTCCAAAGGCTTTCACGGCCGGAGTTACCTGAAAAAGCAGTAGAATCCGGGGTGTATAGAATCTTAGAGTGACCTACAACTTAGATAGGTCCCCACAATATTCCGGCCCATGGGCCCCCTCATGTACAAGTCCGGCACTGGGACAGTGTTTAAAAATATGGAGGCGTTGCCTTCACAACACTGGGCATCTGAAGAACGATGTCTCTTCTGTAATTAATTAATTCCAAAGGCTTTCACGGCCGGAGTTACCTGAAAAAGCAGTAGAATCCGGGGTGTATAGAATCTTAGAGTGACCTACAACTTAGATAGGTCCCCACAATATTCCGGCCCATGGGCCCCTTCATGTCCAAGTCCGGCACTGGGACAGTGTTTAAAAATATGCAGGCGTTGCCTTCACAACACTGGGCATCTGAAGAACGATGTCTCTTCTGTAATTAATTAATTCCAAAGGCTTTCACGGCCGGAGTTACCTGAAAAAGCAGTAGAATCCGGGGTGTATAGAATCTTAGAGTGACCTACAACTTAGATAGGTCCCCACAATATTCCGGCCCATGGGCCCCCTCATGTACAAGTCCGGCACTGGGACAGTGTTTAAAAATATGCAGGCGTTGCCTTCACAACACTGGGCATCTGAAGAACGATGTCTCTTCTGTAATTAATTAATTCCAAAGGCTTTCACGGCCGGAGTTACCTGAAAAAGCAGTAGAATCCGGGGTGTATAGAATCTTAGAGTGACCTACAACTTAGATAGGTCCCCACAATATTCCGGCCCATGGGCCCCCTCATGTACAAGTCCGGCACTGGGACAGTGTTTAAAAATATGCAGGCGTTGCCTTCACAACACTGGGCATCTGAAGAACGATGTCTCTTCTGTAATTAATTAATTCCAAAGGCTTTCACGGCCGGAGTTACCTGAAAAAGCAGTAGAATCCGGGGTGTATAGAATCTTAGAGTGACCTACAACTTAGATAGGTCCCCACAATATTCCGGCCCATGGGCCCCCTCATGTACAAGTCCGGCACTGGGACAGTGTTTAAAAATATGCAGGCGTTGCCTTCACAACACTGGGCATCTGAAGAACGATGTCTCTTCTGTAATTAATTAATTCCAAAGGCTTTCACGGCCGGAGTTACCTGAAAAAGCAGTAGAATCCGGGGTGTATAGAATCTTAGAGTGACCTACAACTTAGATAGGTCCCCACAATATTCCGGCCCATGGGCCCCCTCATGTACAAGTCCGGCACTGGGACAGTGTTTAAAAATATGCAGGCGTTGCCTTCACAACACTGGGCATCTGAAGAACGATGTCTCTTCTGTAATTAATTAATTCCAAAGGCTTTCACGGCCGGAGTTACCTGAAAAAGCAGTAGAATCCGGGGTGTATAGAATCTTAGAGTGACCTACAACTTAGATAGGTCCCCACAATATTCCGGCCCATGGGCCCCCTCATGTACAAGTCCGGCACTGGGACAGTGTTTAAAAATATGCAGGCGTTGCCTTCACAACACTGGGCATCTGAAGAACGATGTCTCTTCTGTAATTAATTAATTCCAAAGGCTTTCACGGCCGGAGTTACCTGAAAAAGCAGTAGAATCCGGGGTGTATAGAATCTTAGAGTGACCTACAACTTAGATAGGTCCCCACAATATTCCGGCCCATGGGCCCCTTCATGTACAAGTCCGGCACTGGGACAGTGTTTAAAAATATGCAGGCGTTGCCTTCACAGCACTGGGCATCTGAAGAACGATGTCTCTTCTGTAATTAATTAATTCCAAAGGCTTTCACGGCCGGAGTTACCTGAAAAAGCAGTAGAATCCGGGGTGTATAGAATCTTAGAGTGACCTACAACTTAGATAGGTCCCCACAATATTCCGGCCCATGGGCCCCCTCATGTCCAAATCCGGCACTGGGAAAGTGTTTCAAAATATGCAGGCGTTGCCTTCACAGCGCTGGGCATCTGAAGAACGATGTCTCTTCTGTAATTAATTAATTCCAAAGGCATTCACGGCCGGAGTTACCTGAAAAAGCAGTAGAATCCGGGGTGTATAGAATCTTAGAGTGACCTACAACTTAGATAGGTCCCCACAATATTCCGGCCCATGGGCCCCTTCATGTCCAAGTCCGGCACTGGCAAAGTATTTCAAAGTATGCAGGCGTTGTCTTCACAGCGCTGGGCATCTGAAGGACAGATATGAGGTGATGTCTCTTCAATAATTAATTAATTACGAAGGCTTTCACGCCCGGAGTTACGTGATAAAGCAGTAGAATCCGGGGTGTATAGAATCTTAGAGTGACCTACAACTTAGATTGGTCCCCACAATATTCCGGCCCATGGGCCCCCTCATGTCCAAGTCCGGCACTGGGAAAGTGTTTCAAAATATGCAGGCGTTGTCTTCACAGCGCTGGGCATCTGAAGAACAGATATGAGGCGATGTCTCTTCTATAATTAATTAATTACGAAGGCTTTCACGGCACAAAGCAGTAGAATCCGGGATGATAGGTCGTTCTAAAAGCGTACTTCCAAAATGAGTTGCTGCTGAGCCTCCGAGATACAATCTTAGAAGTCTACGCAGTTTTACTGAGGATGTCGACCCCAGATGTTGACGAAACGCTTGGAAGTACGCGTGAATAATAATATAATGTAATATAATAATTTACAGCATTATAACTAATAAAATAATAATAATAAAATATAATATTAAAAATGGTTGTAAGATGCTTCTTAAATGGCACATGTCCAGTTAACGAGGCAGTGAGTCGTCTGGTATCAAAGTCACCAATGTAATTTTTGACCAATTTTTCAGAAACCAGAAAACGTGTAAATACAGTAAAAATCATATACTGTATTAAACTCAACTGGCAATACAGTTACTGAACTATCAGTTTAGTTTAATACAGTATTTTATTTTTACTGTATATTTACAGGTTTTGTGGTTTTTGAAAAATTGATCAAAAATTACATTGACGACTTTGATACTAGACGACTCAAGTGCGAAGCGCGAAGATAGCCTGGTCAACAAATGGTATACTAATAGTACGATTAATATTCCATAGGACTACCTGAAAATTGGCAGGCAAAATAGGCCATTAAAATAAGCATCAATTTTCATTCAGGACAGTTCATTTCCCTTGGCGAATTTAAATTATACGACTCCACCCTCCCCCCCCCCCCCCCGCCCCATTTTCACCCCGATAGGATTTTCTCCCTGAAAGAGACTTATGAGATGGGATATAAATGTGACGTATAATCGGACAGGTTTCCTAAATTTCCCTTTTCAATATGGTGGCAAAATGGAGAGGGAGCGGCACTGGGCAAGGTCTTTTTAATGGAATCTCGATCCGTTCCTCAGCGTCCGCGGTTTCTGTCAAATCTGAAATATGGTAATTCATGTTGTTTAATTTTGTGTTTTGGAGTTACCTGAAAAAGCAGTAGAATCCGGGGTGTATAGAATCTTAGAGTGACCTACAACTTAGATAGGTCCCCACAATATTCCGGCCCATGGGCCCCCTCATGTACAAGTCCGGCACTGGGACAGTGTTTAAAAATATGCAGGCGTTGCCTTCACAACACTGGGCATCTGAAGAACGATGTCTCTTCTGTAATTAATTAATTCCAAAGGCTTTCACGGCCGGAGTTACCTGAAAAAGCAGTAGAATCCGGGGTGTATAGAATCTTAGAGTGACCTACAACTTAGATAGGTCCCCACAATATTCCGGCCCATGGGCCCCCTCATGTACAAGTCCGGCACTGGGACAGTGTTTAAAAATATGCAGGCGTTGCCTTCACAACACTGGGCATCTGAAGAACGATGTCTCTTCTGTAATTAATTAATTCCAAAGGCTTTCACGGCCGGAGTTACCTGAAAAAAGCAGTAGAATCCGGGGTGTATAGAATCTTAGAGTGACCTACAACTTAGATAGGTCCCCACAATATTCCGGCCCATGGGCCCCCTCATGTACAAG
The DNA here is from genome assembly GCA_963971405.1 of Psococerastis gibbosa. Taxonomy (NCBI): domain Eukaryota; kingdom Metazoa; phylum Arthropoda; class Insecta; order Psocodea; family Psocidae; genus Psococerastis; species Psococerastis gibbosa. The sequence goes on along the minus strand of OZ020489.1, from coordinate 38,558,025 downwards.
TCCGGCACTGGGACAGTGTTTAAAAATATGCAGGCGTTGCCTTCACAACACTGGGCATCTGAAGAACGATGTCTCTTCTGTAATAAATTAATTCCAAAGGCTTTCACGGCCGGAGTTACCTGAAAAAGCAGTAGAATCCGGGGTGTATAGAATCTTAGAGTGACCTACAACTTAGATAGGTCCCCACAATATTCCGGCCCATGGGCCCCCTCATGTACAAGTCCGGCACTGGGACAGTGTTTAAAAATATGCAGGCGTTGCCTTCACAACACTGGGCATCTGAAGAACGATGTCTCTTCTGTAATTAATTAATTCCAAAGGCTTTCACGGCCGGAGTTACCTGAAAAAGCAGTAGAATCCGGGGTGTATAGAATCTTAGAGTGACCTACAACTTAGATAGGTCCCCACAATATTCCGGCCCATGGGCCCCCTCATGTACAAGTCCGGCACTGGGACAGTGTTTAAATATATGCAGGCGTTGCCTTCACAACACTGGGCATCTGAAGAACGATGTCTCTTCTGTAATTAATTAATTCCAAAGGCTTTCACGGCCGGAGTTACCTGAAAAAGCAGTAGAATCCGGGGTGTATAGAATCTTAGAGTGACCTACAACTTAGATAGGTCCCCACAATATTCCGGCCCATGGGCCCCTTCATGTCCAAGTCCGGCACTGGGACAGTGTTTAAAAATATGCAGGCGTTGCCTTCACAACACTGGGCATCTGAAGAACGATGTCTCTTCTGTAATTAATTAATTCCAAAGGCTTTCACGGCCGGAGTTACCTGAAAAAGCAGTAGAATCCGGGGTGTATAGAATCTTAGAGTGACCTACAACTTAGATAGGTCCCCACAATATTCCGGCCCATGGGCCCCCTCATGTACAAGTCCGGCACTGGGACAGTGTTTAAAAATATGCAGGCGTTGCCTTCACAACACTGGGCATCTGAAGAACGATGTCTCTTCTGTAATTAATTAATTCCAAAGGCTTTCACGGCCGGAGTTACCTGAAAAAGCAGTAGAATCCGGGGTGTATAGAATCTTAGAGTGACCTACAACTTAGATAGGTCCCCACAATATTCCGGCCCATGGGCCCCCTCATGTACAAGTCCGGCACTGGGACAGTGTTTAAAAATATGCAGGCGTTGCCTTCACAACACTGGGCATCTGAAGAACGATGTCTCTTCTGTAATTAATTAATTCCAAAGGCTTTCACGGCCGGAGTTACCTGAAAAAGCAGTAGAATCCGGGGTGTATAGAATCTTAGAGTGACCTACAACTTAGATAGGTCCCCACAATATTCCGGCCCATGGGCCCCTTCATGTCCAAGTCCGGCACTGGGACAGTGTTTAAAAATATGCAGGCGTTGCCTTCACAACACTGGGCATCTGAAGAACGATGTCTCTTCTGTAATTAATTAATTCCAAAGGCTTTCACGGCCGGAGTTACCTGAAAAAGCAGTAGAATCCGGGGTGTATAGAATCTTAGAGTGACCTACAACTTAGATAGGTCCCCACAATATTCCGGCCCATGGGCCCCCTCATGTACAAGTCCGGCACTGGGACAGTGTTTAAAAATATGCAGGCGTTGCCTTCACAACACTGGGCATCTGAAGAACGATGTCTCTTCTGTAATTAATTAATTCCAAAGGCTTTCACGGCCGGAGTTACCTGAAAAAGCAGTAGAATCCGGGGTGTATAGAATCTTAGAGTGACCTACAACTTAGATAGGTCCCCACAATATTCCGGCCCATGGGCCCCCTCATGTACAAGTCCGGCACTGGGACAGTGTTTAAAAATATGCAGGCGTTGCCTTCACAACACTGGGCATCTGAAGAACGATGTCTCTTCTGTAATTAATTAATTCCAAAGGCTTTCACGGCCGGAGTTACCTGAAAAAGCAGTAGAATCCGGGGTGTATAGAATCTTAGAGTGACCTACAACTTAGATAGGTCCCCACAATATTCCGGCCCATGGGCCCCCTCATGTACAAGTCCGGCACTGGGACAGTGTTTAAAAATATGCAGGCGTTGCCTTCACAACACTGGGCATCTGAAGAACGATGTCTCTTCTGTAATTAATTAATTCCAAAGGCTTTCACGGCCGGAGTTACCTGAAAAAGCAGTAGAATCCGGGGTGTATAGAATCTTAGAGTGACCTACAACTTAGATAGGTCCCCACAATATTCCGGCCCATGGGCCCCTTCATGTACAAGTCCGGCACTGGGACAGTGTTTAAAAATATGCAGGCGTTGCCTTCACAGCACTGGGCATCTGAAGGACGATGTCTCTTCTGTAATTAATTAATTCCAAAGGCTTTCACGGCCGGAGTTACCTGAAAAAGCAGTAGAATCCGGGGTGTATAGAATCTTAGAGTGACCTACAACTTAGATAGGTCCCCACAATATTCCGGCCCATGGGCCCCCTCATGTCCAAATCCGGCACTGGGAAAGTGTTTCAAAATATGCAGGCGTTGTCTTCACAGCGCTGGGCATCTGAAGAACGATGTCTCTTCTGTAATTAATTAATTCCAAAGGCATTCACGGCCGGAGTTACCTGAAAAAGCAGTAGAATCCGGGGTGTATAGAATCTTAGAGTGACCTACAACTTAGATAGGTCCCCACAATATTCCGGCCCATGGGCCCCTTCATGTACAAGTCCGGCACTGGGACAGTGTTTAAAAATATGCAGGCGTTGCCTTCACAGCACTGGGCATCTGAAGAACGATGTCTCTTCTGTAATTAATTAATTCCAAAGGCTTTCACGGCCGGAGTTACCTGAAAAAGCAGTAGAATCCGGGGTGTATAGAATCTTAGAGTGACCTACAACTTAGATAGGTCCCCACAATATTCCGGCCCATGGGCCCCCTCATGTCCAAATCCGGCACTGGGAAAGTGTTTCAAAATATGCAGGCGTTGTCTTCACAGCGCTGGGCATCTGAAGAACGATGTCTCTTCTGTAATTAATTAATTCCAAAGGCATTCACGGCCGGAGTTACCTGAAAAAGCAGTAGAATCCGGGGTGTATAGAATCTTAGAGTGACCTACAACTTAGATAGGTCCCCACAATATTCCGGCCCATGGGCCCCTTCATGTCCAAGTCCGGCACTGGCAAAGTATTTCAAAGTATGCAGGCGTTGTCTTCACAGCGCTGGGCATCTGAAGGACAGATATGAGGTGATGTCTCTTCAATAATTAATTAATTACGAAGGCTTTCACGCCCGGAGTTACGTGATAAAGCAGTAGAATCCGGGGTGTATAGAATCTTAGAGTGACCTACAACTTAGATTGGTCCCCACAATATTCCGGCCCATGGGCCCCCTCATGTCCAAGTCCGGCACTGGGAAAGTGTTTCAAAATATGCAGGCGTTGTCTTCACAGCGCTGGGCATCTGAAGAACAGATATGAGGCGATGTCTCTTCTATAATTAATTAATTACGAAGGCTTTCACGGCACAAAGCAGTAGAATCCGGGATGATAGGTCGTTCTAAAAGCGTACTTCCAAAATGAGTTGCTGCTGAGCCTCCGAGATACAATCTTAGAAGTCTACGCAGTTTTACTGAGGATGTCGACCCCAGATGTTGACGAAACGCTTGGAAGTACGCGTGAATAATAATATAATGTAATATAATAATTTACAGCATTATAACTAATAAAATAATAATAATAAAATATAATATTAAAAATGGTTGTAAGATGCTTCTTAAATGGCACATGTCCAGTTAACGAGGCAGTGAGTCGTCTGGTATCAAAGTCACCAATGTAATTTTTGACCAATTTTTCAGAAACCAGAAAACGTGTAAATACAGTAAAAATCATATACTGTATTAAACTCAACTGGCAATACAGTTACTGAACTATCAGTTTAGTTTAATACAGTATTTTATTTTTACTGTATATTTACAGGTTTTGTGGTTTTTGAAAAATTGATCAAAAATTACATTGACGACTTTGATACTAGACGACTCAAGTGCGAAGCGCGAAGATAGCCTGGTCAACAAATGGTATACTAATAGTACGATTAATATTCCATAGGACTACCTGAAAATTGGCAGGCAAAATAGGCCATTAAAATAAGCATCAATTTTCATTCAGGACAGTTCATTTCCCTTGGCGAATTTAAATTATACGACTCCACCCTCCCCCCCCCCCCGCCCCATTTTCACCCCGATAGGATTTTCTCCCTGAAAGAGACTTATGAGATGGGATATAAATGTGACGTATAATCGGACAGGTTTCCTAAATTTCCCTTTTCAATATGGTGGCAAAATGGAGAGGGAGCGGCACTGGGCAAGGTCTTTTTAATGGAATCTCGATCCGTTCCTCAGCGTCCGCGGTTTCTGTCAAATCTGAAATATGGTAATTCATGTTGTTTAATTTTGTGTTTTGAATTTAATAGAAAATTCCAATATTTAAAATTAACTTCATATGTATGGGCCCCGAATACCCACACCAATATTTGGATTGTTTATGTTAAGGCGCCGATTCCACCGACCGGCTAGGGCTAAATACAAAAACGGTGACGTGGTAGCAGACATTCAAGACTTAGGCGGGGTTTCCACCGACCCCGCATTGCAGAATGCAAATGACATTGACGGAAATGTTTGTTTTCCTCTATGCCATAGTTAAAATTGATCAATGATCATACAGTAAAATCACAAACAAACAAACTAAAATTAAAAAATGGCGTCATGGGATATTTTAAGTACAAACATTTTAATAGATTTCTATAAAAAGAAAAATTCTAATTTCCGTCAATGTCATTTGCATTCTGCAATGCGAGGTCGTGGAAACCCCGCCTAAGTCTTGAATATCTGCTACCACGTCACCGCTTTTGTATTTAGGCCTAGCCGGTCGGTGGAATTGGCGCCTAACACATTGACTGCCAGTCCAAATTATCAAAATTGCGGAAGAGCTCAATGTCCGACATTTTTGGCAGAGAGCATTTTTTTTTTTTAGGAGACCGCGTATAGGCTACCTCACTAAAAGGTTGCGTTCACCAATTTTGGTGGATATTACAGTGTTTAGCTTACGTTATTTAAAAAGAGCAGACTACAATGAATAATGTGGTGTTTTTGGATCATAACGGCGACTTTCTGAGCATGACCACCTTAACACGGGTGGCGCGCATTGAAAATCTTCTGTCCGCTAAAATTGGCGGACACGGCAGTCAATGTGTAAAGTATACGATTTGAATTTAGGTATTACACTTTTCAATTTTTCTTAGACCCGTAATTATTATTGGATCTAATATTGGAACCATAGAATAAATATTTACTATCGGAACAATAATTGAGTGTGCTGTTGGGGGGTAGACGATGAAGCAAAATACTTTTAATTAATAAATGTATACAGTACATTTATTTGCAAACATACCTAAAAGTCCAATAAATAAATAAATAAGGACTTTTTAATGTTTCTATTACTAAGCCAACCTAGCGGAGTTAGGGCTTTAAAGCCCTATATTACAATCAACTAGGAACACGGGACCGCTTGCTTTACATGCCCTCCAAAGCATGGCCCAAAAATGAAGCCAGTGTGGGACTCGAACCAACAACCATTCGGGTGAAAGTCAGAGTCCATACCACTTCGCTACATGTCTTGACGATATAAAATGCAAATCTTATACAGAAAATTGAATACCATTTAAATTCCTTCATGGTACAGGTGAAAGAGACTACTCTTAGGGTGTCTCAAGTTAACAAACAGACTCACTCCCCCCGCCAGGCTGAAAGGGTTGCTTAAAACATAAAAATGCTGAAAACAGGCGTTGGAAACAGACAGTAATCATCAAACGCTCGAGCCAAAACATCCTGCAGCCCATAGATTTGTAGACAATTACAATCAAATTATAAAAAAAAACATAAGGAATACATATGAATGAAATGAAAAGTACTATAATTTTCAATAGGCTATAAGCATAAATTTATGTAGTATTTTATAATATTGTATTTAAATACCTAGTAGTAGTGGTATTGTTTGTATTTTGTATTTTAAGCCAACGGCCTTACCATGTTTATTCCATTAGAGCAGAGCATGTTTCAAACTGCGGCAACTTGGTAGTGTGCACAGCGTTGGCAGGGGAACCTGGTGGGACATGATAACGCGCTTTGGCAGTATAAGTCGAGTCCTGGTCACCTCCGATTTAATCGTGTGACTTTACCATGTTTCCCAAGTGGTTCGGAATCCACTATAATCAGGAGGTCCACCCTGTCAGTCAACTCCCCTTTCCCCGAGGTGAAAGAGTCAGCCCTTAGGGTGCCTCAAGTTAACAAACAGACTCACGCCCCCCGCCAGGCTGACAGGGTTGCTTAAAAAGCAGAAATGCTGAAAGCAGGCGTTAGAAACAACAACAACATTTTGTATTTTAATAGTATAAATGATATTCATTTATGTCCATGCCTACTAAGTATTGTATAAATAGCAATTCACCATGAACGGGACCTATTTTAGATTAAGAAAAAAATTGTAAGGGTGCGTTTAAGTTTTAATTTTGGTATTAAATTATCAGCTTTTGCATGTAATAATCTAAGGCATAATACTGATAGAAGGACTGAGGGCTCCCAGCAGAAGAACAACAGCCTAATTTAAAAACCTGGGGTAGTGGCTTGGCAACAGCTTACGTTTTCAGAGGCAGCAGTCTCCAAGGTCAGAAGGTAAGCGACTTCAGTGGCAAGGTGGTAGCGTGCTCGTACTTACTACTTGTGCAAATCTCTTACTGCACACCTTGCGGTCGGAGATGTGTCGTAACTCGACAGAAGTACCTATTAGGTTACTTAGTGAAGCGATTGAAGAGGTTGATCGGATGCATTCATTAAATTGTCCGTACACTTGATTAACCATTCATAAAAAACAAACAAAAAACAAATTGTCATCGTGATCACCAATATTTGATAGAAGAAGCATTCAAAGCAGAAGAAGATGATTAAGAATGTATTCATTTACTTACTGTTGTTGTTTCTAACGGCTGCTTTCAGCATTTCTGCTTTAAGCCTGCCGGGGGGAGTGAGTATGTTTGTTAGCTTGAGGCACTCTTAGGTTTCGGGGGAAAGAGGAGTTGACTGACAGGGTGGACCTCCTAATTATAGTGGATTCCGAACCACTTGGGGAACATGGTAAAATGGTAACAACAACAACAACATGGTAAAATCGGAGGTGACCAGGACTCGACAGCACGTAGACTGACTGGTGTAGTCTCAGAGCGTTATCATGTCCCACCATGTTCCCCTGCCAACGCTGTGCACACTACCATGTTTGCCGCAGTTTGAAACATGCTCTGCTTTAATGGATTCAATATGGTAAGGCTGTTGGCTATATAGCCTACTTACTAGTACTAAACTAAATTTGAAAAAACTCACCTATCGGATTTCTCATCGTTTTCCCGACCTGAACAACACGAGCAAAGCCTTTTTAAATAAGCACTCAAAATGACACTCATAATATGTACTGTACGCTGTACGTAATTTCATAATATTTTTTACATAAAAATTAGGATGTACCTAATTCAGGACGTCAAAATAATAATTAAATTAGGCTAACTGAGTGGCCTATTAGCAAAAGCAATCCTCTCCATTTTTTTCAGTTTTGAGATATTCGCGCCATTTTTTTTATTTTTCAATCCCCTATCCGATGAATCAGACGCAAAAGCAATTCTAATACTATTAAAATTAGCTCTAAAAACTGTAATGTTATACCTCATGGCGTTGCGGCACAGCAGTTTTTTGCGGTTACTGAAAAATCGACCTGGGTGGACAGGATTGCTTTTGCTAATAGGCAACTCAACTATTAACTGGCTTATTAATCTAATACGGTATAGCGGATGGTTTTATCTAGGTGAAACTTAATTCTTTATTGCACTAACACACGAACGGTTCACAGCTTTTAAACAAATTACACTCTTTAAATATGTAAAACGATGCTCCTTTATTTAATTAAAGAATCGATATTTTAATTAAGTATAAAAAACACTGTTAATAAACGAACACTCGCGTTTTTTCAACATCTTTCACTAGTAGTGTCTTCTATAAAGATGTGAGTTGTTCATAGGAACTGACTCACTCGACCAGAGACCTGAACAATTAATAGATCGATTAAAGATTTACAATTTTGTATAAAACAGGGTTGCTACCCATTCCCGGGATTTAAGCAGCAGAAATTTAAATTTTAAATAATTAAAAACTACTTGAATTTAGTTGTTTTAATTTTTTAGAGCACCAAATATTGCCATAATTCTTTAAATTGTTAGACTGCCAGAGATTTTATGATGGTCTCAAGGAGAGTACCTTGCTTCTCCGCCAACTGGTGTCAGACCATGTAACTGCTTTACCACAAAAGGTTAAAAACCTTGACCGTGAATTCCTGGGAGATTTCATTCAGATACGTTTTAAGCAAAGTCATTTTACCTTTAAATAGTTTTTAAAATACTCCTGTTGCGATTGACTGGCTGACTTTAACTCTGTAATTTAAGTACAGTGCTCTCTGGTTTTGTTTTCGCAGTATAATAGACTACCAGCAGCCTGATCGAGGCGATTATAATACCGGGGTTAAATAAATACCCTAGGATTATAACTGTAAACAAACAAATGTTGAATAGCACTTTCCATTATAAAATTATCTTGTTTACATTTTAATTACTAGGGGATTAAATAAATACCGGTATTATAATCGCCTCGATCAGGCTGCGGTAGCATAATATATTTTCAGAAATTAATATTACAAAGTTCGTATCTACCCGTGCGCGGTCTTAACTTCTCGTGCAAATAATGGCCTATACATTTTTTTAAAAAAAATTAAAAATGACTATTCGCATAGAAACAATTCCATGAATGCGTATGCGTATGCTTCACTTCTTCAGTCGCCTCGGTAGTTAATACCTGTGTTGAGTTACGACAGCCACCGATCGCATGATGTGTAGAGACTCGCCCAAGTACGGACAAGCTACCATTTTTTTTCGGGGGGGGGGGGGGGGTTAGAAATTTCATTGGGTATTACATAGTGGTTTTCATGTTTCCACTCAAAATCCGATTCTATCTAGTATGAAGCCATTTCATTTCATTTCACCCCCCCCCCCCGCCCCTTGGCTACGGCCTTGCCGTCGATGTGTATATATGTATATAACATTTTGAAGGGGGGTGAGTGGATTTTGGTTCTGAGGGTCATGACATGATAATTTGTGAAGAAATTATCATTGGTCAATAGGTTGATAGATCCCTAAAACAGGTAGGCTACATAATTTTCAAAATGCTCAGAAAAACCTTGTACTGCCGAAATAGTTTTGACTTTTGACTACTGTACGAATGCTATTTCATGAGATTATTGATTTTTACACTTTTATAAAGCTGCCCCCCACCCCCCCGATTGTTGCTTAATTTCGAATTTCGAGTTTGATTCTTATTTTACTGAACTACAGTAAAAGTCACGTTGTAAATATAAATATTGACTGTTTATTCTATTACTAAGCTAACCTAGCGGAGTTAAGGCTATAAAGTCCTCTCTTACACTCAACTAGGAAGACCCGGGACCGCCCGCATTACAAGCCCTCCAAAGCATGGCCAGAAAATGTAGCAAGTGCGGGACTCGAAACAACATCCTCTCGGGTGAAAGTCGGAGTCTGTACCACTACTCTACATGGCCTGACTTTGTAAGTAAAATATACACGTTAATAATTAAATAAATAAATAAGGACTTTTTTTGTTCTATTACTAAGCCAACCTAGCGGAGTTAGGGCTATAAAGCCCTCTCTTACGCTCAACTATAAGAAAGCCCGGGACCGCCTGCTTTACATGCCCTCCGAAGCATGGCCAGAAAATGTAGGAAGTGTAGGACTCGAACCAACAATCTTTCGGGTGAAAGTCAGAGTCCGTACCACTACTCTACATGTCCTGACGTTAGAGTCGTAAGTCGTACTCTGGCACCGAACCCCGAGGTTACATTGTTCAGTATATTAAACATTATTACATTATTACATCTGCAGGGGGTTCGTGACGCCATTCCAGTAATTCAAATTTGCCGCCTATATACTACAATAAATATTCATTCCGTATGTACCGTATGGGGAACACATGCGTTTCCCGCGGTGGTAAATTTGCTTTTCGTGGGCCAATCCCCGCCCCCCCCCCCCTCCTGCCGCCTCTTTATCCACCCATCATTTCCTTGAGCGAGCAAAATTTACCAACATGTAATTTCGAGGTGTTTGTTCAGAGCGCTGTATAAATGTTAGCCAAAAATCTCATCCTGTACCAGGATATACACAGCTGCTAACTGGAGATAAATTTGGAGTAAAAGCGACGCGGGTTAAAAACTTCAAGAATATATTTCTATAGAGCTCTCCGTATTTTGCAAAAGTTTTCTTATGATAATAAATTAAAAAGGGTACATGCGCTTGTGACCCAACAAAGTGACATAATGATTTTTAAGAGGCTAGAGAACGCCTCCCTCTACAATAAATTGTTGTATGAGGAGGCGTACCTTACGTCCGGATTTACTCAGGCTTGTCCGGACTTTAAACAAGTGTCCTTAAAAGTGTCCGGATCTAAGATTAGTCCGGAGTTATGGTTTGTCATGACGAGAAAGTATAAAGAACAGAACAGTGACAAAAAAAATGTTTACATTTTACATTCTGTGAGTTCTTAAGGCAGGTCCATTTATTAAGATATCCAATCTGTTAAGACATCTAAGGGTAGGTTAAAAAACAACAACAGTAGTCTATTCCATGAGTGTCCGTCCGGAGTTACTAAAAAAACAATACAGAGATGTGTGCTAAGACACATGGTAGAAGTGAAACTTTAACGTGGAATACCGAGTCGCTGCCCTGACAACGTAAGAAGACCTATTTTGCGGCCGCGCGCAACGCAATACACCGGCTTCCTCCACCACGCGGCTGCATCCTTATCGTTAGAAGACCTATTTTCCGGTCTCTGGCTACACGATACCTCGGCTTCCTACAACTGTTATAAATTTCGTGACACAAAAATCCTAATACCCCCCCCCCCCCCCCGTCTATATAGAAATTTACACGTCAAAAATGGTAACCCTGTGTATAACGGTCCTTTCTTATATTAGGTGCGCATCAAGTGGGTCAAACCAGGCGGGTAAATTGAGCTTCCCTATAGTGGCCAGTGTAAACAATAAAAGCGGCAAAAAGTAGTGGCCGAGGTTCTCCTCATAAGATAAATACAGTCATAATGAAGCTTTAAACATTATCAAATCAAGTGCGCAGAAACTTGCTGCGCCATATCTGTTGGCAGCCCTGCCTACTGGATTGTACATTTTATTTTTTGAAGTGAAACTTCCATACAGCAGCGTCCCATCGATAAATTCCAAGCTTGGGGATAGGGAAAGTCGAGGCAACCGAAATTGAAGCCTAGGACAATTATTATAAATATCCATATATCTTTTGGTACCTACCTATTTTGGGCTAACTCAATTTGGGTGGGTTTAATTATCAAAAACTCCAAACAAAACGTCTAAAAAAATTATTTCTCAAAAACGGCTCCAACGATTTCTTTTAAATTCACATATATTGTAGTCGTTATTAATGTTAATAAAATGCAGGGGTCGCTTGTCCCTTGATAGTTTTCTTCTGGGGGTAAGAAAATAAAAATAACTAAATTTTAATGAATAAATGACTAAAAAATAATTTTTCAGCGAAACATTTCCATCAATGATTTCTACCTTCAGGCATGTTTTAGGTGTTATGTTGAGTAACGAAACCGCACAGGTTGCTTTCCCAAAAACTATTTGGTTTTTTTGGAATGTAATGGAATGTATTTGATATGATGATATGATTGGAATTGTATTTGGAATTTTTGGTTGGATTTTTCAAAAAATGATAGAAAATTCACGTTCAAACGCATGCCCTGCCATTATTACTGTATGGTAATGTGTTGGTCTGACCTATCTAGAATTTACCTCAACTCCAGTGGCGTCAGGTCAGGTGGACAACCCCATACCATGATATAGCCTATGCCAGGTAAGTGGTAACTTGTAAGATTACACTGTGAATAGGGTATATCAACGTTCCGAGTATCTAAATTTTTAGTAAAGTCAAAAGCCAGTCGTTAATAATGTATATTAAGTTGCCCACAGCATTCTAATATTTTCAGTTCACTGAAACAACAAAAGTACCGTAAATATACCATACGTGCTTTTGTTTTCCCTCATAATTACAGGGAAATCTCCGTGGGATTAAGTAACATGCTAGCAAATAGCATGGAGATGGAAATGTACTGTATTGTTAAACAGAGAACGCGACTCCAGTTCCTCATTTTCAAAATGTTGTGCGGAAAATAGAAATACGAGACGGAGCGCCTCAAAAATTGAAATGTACGTACTCGCGAACCTGTTGACGGATGGTGAGGTTTCTGTATTGGAAGGTGTCAGCTGTTGCATTGCTATTGAATAAGTAGATCGCACTTTTACTTCATAAATAATAAAACCATTTGTTGTATTTCTAAGTCTAGTGGAGTTAGGGCTATAAAGCCATTTGTTTATGGTATAATAATGTATAAAACTTTAATTATTCATGTTACACTACATTGGCATGTACGCTCATGTTAACATAATACATGTAAACTTCATATAATTCATATCTCAGTTAATATTGGTCGCAGAGGAAGGAATTTAAATCTGCCTGAAGCCCGTATTATTATCTACGATAATGGTAATCAACACTTTTTACTAGAAATCTACGATAACATGACGGCGTCCAGTCAAAGCGAAAATAATTTCATATGTAAAAGTTCATAGTCGTCATTGCGGTTCGAAATTTGGAACACAAGAGTGTATTGTGTGTTGATGCCGTGGTCGGGAAAATAATGCAGTTTTTTTTATTTTATTACACACATAGCGTAGAGTAAAAGCAGGGTCTGCGGAATCTCCCTACACCTGATCGGCCAGAACCGAAAGGGATTTTTTTTAAAAGACTTTTTATGGACCCAGGCCTGCTTATAGGTTCCTTGTCTAATGCCAACGAGCCCGTGGATTTCGGATATTATTTGTACTGTTTCCGTATAAATTTTTGGCCATTGGCAAACGGGTATAACCTCTCGATATCAACCTGCACCAGCTACAAGCGATAATGGGCAAGCTGAGACAAGCTTACCATTAACGCAATGAAACAGGTGAAAGCATGACTTGACCAAGTACAGATACGAGCCCCACCTATGCTTATTTCCAGACATTTATTGTCTATGGCATCGCCTATGTGTGATAATATTATGCAAACTGTTTTCCACTGCGTTGCGCTTCCCATAAGATGTCTTTTCCTTTGAAATGGCACCCCCCCCCCCTCTCAGTATGTGTCAAGCATTCCAAATTCGTCTCAGCCTCCCTTGAAATGCCGAATTATTCAAACCAACCGGCAAACCCTGGTAAAACCCGATCCGTCACTTTTGTCGGAAAGCTTTGACACCTGGGGCTTTAGTTTCGTATCCGTTTGTATCTTTTATACTTTGCACTCACTCAAAGCCCCGTGTTGGCACTGTATTCTCTTAATTCTAAGCTAAATTTTATGAAAAGGTTTTGAAAGCTTCATTTGAAATAGCCCACCCTTGAAAAGCAGATATTTTCAAAGCAACCATCAGCGCGTTAAAACACAATCCATCTTGCCCTAATGCTATATTATTCTGACGATTCTTGCTTTGTGAATTCCTATTAAAAAGGCACTTAAAACTCTGAGCCAATATACAGAAAGGACATGTAGAGTGGTGGTACAGACTCCGACTTTCACCCAAAAGGTTGTTGGTTCGAGTCCCACACTTGTACATTTTCTGGCCATGCTTGTAAAACAGGCGGTCCCGAGCTTACCTAGTTGAGTGTAAGAGAGGGCGTTATAGCCCTAACTCCACTAGGTTGGCTTAGTGTAGTAGAACAAAAATAAGTCAATATTTATTTATTTAGTAAAAATTCTGAAAGTATTCAAATTGTGCATACCTTAGTATTGTAGAATCAACTGCCAATCTTAAAATTGAGAAGAGTTGAAGACAACGCCCCAATAAACGTTCGCCCCTTTTGACCAATATCTCTGATATATACGTGTCCCTGAGCATATACATTTCAAACTCAAAACTTACCCTGCAGCTTACTACGTGGCGCTACAGTTCAATTTGGGTCATGACTTTCTACACAAAGCCATTTACACGGTTCGGCGCTTTCAAAAACTGCACGATTCCTATATTATTCTGAGCTATTTTTATGTTTAGTGATTTAGTGAAATGTAAAATCAAACAATTCATTACATCATATGAAATGCCCAATTACTGAAAACGCAATAGAACTAGTAGCAGAAAGTGAAGAAAAAGTATAATCAGAAAACATCAATTTGAACATGCGAGCTTACCCTCGAACAGGAGGCTTCGCAGCGTGGGACATGGCCAAGGCCTTATACCGCGCCTGCTCCTCCGTCGGCAGAACAATGTCCACGGACCGGGACCGCAGGGACCCGCACCCAGGGGGCTCCAGAGTGTCCACCTTCACCTCCTCTGCTTTCCCCGACTGGGACACCTTCGTGAAACACGAGTCTACGGAAGCAGCACGGTCCCTCTTCAACTCCGGGACCTGCAGGAAGATATTCACACAACTAGACTGTACATCACCGTCAGAACCACCCATCTTGAGCTCCTCAATGTTTAAACCACTATCCGGATGTATCACTATACTCGTTCTAAAATCACTATCACTACCCTCTGAAACTGCGTCAGTGACACTTTCCAGAGAATTATTGGTGTCTACGACGACAAAGGCTGACTGTCTTGATAGTTTCGGCGATGTTATTGACTTTCGGCGGCCTCTATCTTCCAATGGAATGTCTCCGGGCTCGTCAATAGGTGGCGGAGAAGTGGGAGAGTTTGTGGAAAGAGTTACGAGAATACTACAAGGCAGCTGGTTGACAGGGAATTGGAACGTGTCATCACTACATTTAGCACCATCTTCATTACCGTCATCGTCTGAAGAACTGCTGCCCAGTAGCGAAGAAAGTGATTCCAAGGAAAGGCTAGAATCTATTGACTCTTCTTCGACGGAAATACTTTGGTGAAATTTAGTGATATCGTCTATGTATTGACAGTGAACGCAGTAGACTGGTGGTTTGTCACCGGATGACCTTCTTCTGTTGTACTTCCGTGATGGTACTTCCAAGTACATAGCGGTTTCTTCCGCGGATGAGTCCACGCTTTTACTTCTTTGGTTTGGTGCTGGCACCTTGAGCAGTTCAGTAGGTTGCTCGGCGTTTCTTTTTGCGTCTAGCTGCATCTCGTCGAAGGAGGCGGAGCGAACTTGTTTCGGAACTTCTAAGCTACTCTGAGTCTTCATTTCTGCACCCGTTGGCGTTCTTGAGCGTTTGAACGTCGTGCGGAACTTCTGCATAGTCAACGTTCACGGAGCCAAATTGGGCAATCGTTGTTCCTATGCAAGAAGATGCAGTTTACACTTAAGACAATATAATATACTGTATATCTACAGCTAACCGAAGAGTAGAGAATTAGATACAAGATAATCAGGATATTTGACAAAGCTAAGGCTGAGTCTGTAATGTATTCAGTAATCTGTCTGAATTTAATTTTTATTTCGGATAATCTCAAGGATGATCTTTAGAAGAAAAGGTGACTTTAAAACTTTAAAGCCTGATCAAACGCCTAAGTTATGCTTATGTATAATAAACAGGTTAATCGCGTACAGACAATTTAATCAATGTATCCGATTAACCTCTTCAATCACCTCACTAAGTCAGCTAACTTGTGTACTTGGTCGAGTTACGACACGTCTCCGACCACAAATACAAGCACGCTACCTCCTTGCCACTGAAGTCGCGCATCGGCTAAGCAATTTTTTTACTAGCATAGATTTTGACAATCGACAGTTTGAAAGGGAGGAGTTAGGCGTATATGGAGCATACTATGGAATTTAGGCTAACGGGAAGCCAGGGGGCTCACCCTTTACCCTCTTCTCCCTCTCCAAAATTGGAAAATGTAAGACAAAGTTAACTAATAAATAAATAAATAAATAAATAAATATTGACTTTTTTGTTCTATTACTAAGCCAACCTAGCGGAGTTAGGGCTTTAAAGCCCTCTCTTACACTCAACTAGGAAGACCCGGGACCGCCTGCTTTACATGCCCTCCGAAGCATGGCCAGAAAATGTAGGAAGTGTGAGTTGCTTTAATGCATAATTGCCCAATATATGTATATGTTAGGGTCAGCAGTGAGTGGTAGGTACCTAATCAGTTAGGTTTTTGAAGTATGAATTCAGAATTTAAAGTCTAGTAAATTTTAGTTGTTTTTCTGTTATATAGGAAAAGCATATTCCCCAATATTTCCAAAATTGTATGCAACCCTGGCATTTTCATTTATTGAAATAATCGCAGAATACGTAAACTGACTAAACAAGTATGCACGTTAAACTGCCAGGGGAAATAGTTTAAACTTTTAGTGAAATATGTTAATTGAAAGAAACTTCCGAATGAGATTTCTAATTTTTAAAAAACAAACTAACTTTTATTTAGAGGCACTTGGGAAGTTTGCCATACTAAAGACCATAACATTACATTTTACAAGAAACAAGAAAAACAGTAAAGTTGTCCCTAACTGCATCGAGGTTCTGAAATTTTAAATTAAGTTTTGACATGGCACCTAAAAGTTACCATTTCGATTTTACAATATTTCTGATTAGTAAATGATATTTCTTGTTAAATTGTACAATCAAATACTCGCTACATTTTTAGTGCACTTAGGGTTTTACAGTTGTAACAGGCAAAAGCCATTGAAACGAATGAAACTCAATTTTTGTTATATTATTCTCTATTATGACCCAATAGGAGTCCCCATCCCTCCCACGGGTCGAATTTCAAAGTCAATATTTATTTTTGAGCAAGGAGAAATATTTCACGCATTAAAAAGATATTTCTCGACATTTTGATACATGAAATGCGTCACTAGTAAATGATTCTGTGTTTAATTTTAAATTAAAATTTTTAAAGACATACTGTATTATGTGACTTAACTTTACTTTCATGTAAGTGCAATTATTTTAATTTATACACGAGACATAACTTACTACATTTATACGACTTTGCTTTAATGTAGGGCCTAAGTGCTATCCATTTCTGGACTCACATCCGTTGAAGGTACAATATATAATCTATTTATTTATGTCTCGAACTGATATACGTACAAAATGGCGTCCACATGCCTGACAGTTTCTTATACATATTATCAATTCTAACAATTAATTATGGGCAATCGGTGCTAATGACACATCATGCAGAAGAAAGCTGAGAAATATTTCTTCTAACTTCTAAAATCTTCTCTTTTAGCTCTACAATAAAACTTTTGCTGTGAAATTAGACATTGTGCATTAAACGAATTATTGCGTTGATGTCTGGTGGGAGGGGGAGGGGGGACTCCGATTGGGCCTTAATGGTCCGACAATACTATGATACTAATTATTATTGGATAAGGATGTTTTAATGAATTACTTGTTACAGCATGGGGTTCATAAAATAACTTGTCCGGGAATAATATTAAATTATTCTAAATAACCCCAAATGAAAGTAACTTACGTTACTTAAGTTACTTACGGCAGTTACATTTTTTGTCAATTGTTTTATATGCTTTACTTGTGTATACCTTACAGTGGTTGAGTGATATGAGCCTGACAAAAACTGAATGAGTTTTTCGTCGGCTCAGAGAGGGTAATTTAACATCGGTATTAAAATTGATTAATTAATGCCCAAGGTAAATTATTCCTTAAAGGCCATGGTAGACCTGCAGATAGCCTTCTTCGATAAATACACTGTTTAAAAGAACAGAAATTGGACAGACAGTGTTGCTATTTAATAAAGGGTTAGTTGGACTTACATTGCCTGTTGAGTTAATAGTCATTCGTGATCTAGTGGTTAGAGAGCTTGCATTTCAATCGGGAGAACTGTAGTTCGAATCCCCAAGGGTTTACAAAATAATTCAGAGTTGAATACAAGGACAATGAGTCAGTCATTCAGAAGCCATCAGTCCTTCTCAGCCCGATGATGGGAGTAGCACCCACCCCCGAAACGTCACCCCCTTCCCCTGACCCCTGGCTCCGCCCTAATTGTTCGATGACTGTGTGGCCCTATCTCCAATGACTATAAACACAGCAGGAAATGTAAGTTAAACTAACCCTTCGTTAAATACTAGAATACTATTACACCGTTGCCAATTCAACCCTTACCAATCGATTACGACCATGATGCAATATTTATCACAAGTAGGCTTACTTTTTGGCTGTTTTCTGGTGACATGAAAAGTAATTAAGTCTAACTTAATCGGATTAGAAAATTTCAAAAACAAATTTTGAAAATTAGGGAAGAGCCATTTTCATCTTATCACAATGGAACAGCTATAAAGGAGCTGCCTGAGAGTCTTTATTTAATCCTTCATTGTAGCCTATCTTAAAACAGAGGATTTAATAAATTCTTTGTCAAAACTTAACTAATTAATCTTTTTTAATTAATTAAAATGTTAATTGCATAGAAACAAATTGATGGATGTATCCGATTGACCACTTAAGTTGCCTCAGTAAGTATTGAGTTACGATCGCAGGGTGTGTAGCGACTCGCACAAGTACAAGCACGCTACCACCATGCCACTGAAGCCGATATTGCAGAGATACTTCGATTTTACGTAAAAGTTTAGCCCTCAATTTTTCATGAAAAGGCTACGGTACTAACAATTTAAAATATTTTATTATATTAGGCATGAACTAGTCCTTTACAACTTAAATGAATCGTTATAGTATCTTGCTTTGCTAATTAAAGGACCGGTCCGAGTTTACTGAACATGCTTTACAATTTATCAACATTAGTATAGATAGAGAATATGAGTAATTTCACGGTAAATAATTTTCCAGTGGTTAAATTTCCGGTAGGGGAGGGGGGGGGGGTTGTCCACCTGACGTCACTGGAAGTGAGATAAATTCTAGATAGGTCAGACCAACACATTAATTACCACACAGCAATAATGGCTAAACATGGCAGGGCACGCAATGCATTTGAGCGCGAATTTTCTATCATTTTTTAAAAAAATAATTTTTTGTACAAAACCAAATAGTATTTTTGGGAAAGCAACTTGTCCGGTTTCGTTACTCATTTTAACACCTAAAACATGCCTGAAGGTAGAAATCATCAAAGTTTCGCAGAAAAATTATTTTTTAGTCATTTTTCATTCAAATTTACATATTTTTATTTTTTTACCCCCAGAAGCAAACTATTAAGGGGCAAGCGACCCCACGCATTTTGTTAACATTAATAAAGATTACAATATGTGTGAATTTAAAAGAAATCGTTGGAGCCGTTTTTGAGAAATAATTTTTTTAGACGTTTTTTTGGAGTTTTTTGAGAATAAAACGCTCCCAAATTGAGTTCGCCAAAAAAAAAAAAAAAACCAATTAACTTGAGGTATGATTTTTGTCAACCTACATGCTAAATTTCATCAAAATTGACTGAGTAGTTTGCCCGGAAATCGATGAACAGACAGACAGACAGAAATTTTGTAAAAACCACTTTTTTGGGTTCCTGGGACCTGAAAACGTGTAAATCCGTTGAAATCTCGGAATCGAAAATTTCGACCATCACAAAAAATTGGAAATCAATAAAAAATAAGAAGCCTGTAAAAACAACGGATTTAGGGGTACCTATTTCTAACATGACGTACACTCTTAACACTAAACTATGGGTTAGTTATAATTCTTTGCTCCAGCTAGACCTGCAGCCCTATTATGGCAATTTGGGAGTAATGTAACACCGGGTTTTATTCAATTGTTTTATACAAACAATTGCAAAATCAGCGGGAAATTCAAATTGACAAATTAACACTCGGCTATATTTTTGGTGATTTTTTAATTTTTTCTGAAGACACATTAATTAAAATTCTTATTACCGGTATATCTCAAAATTCTACCCGTATATTATAATTTCTAAATGAAGGAATAACTAATATTCCTTCAATTATAAAACAATGCAACCTTGTACGTTAATAATTTATTACTTTGAATTTCCCGCGCATATTTTAACACAGTCACGTGACACCTTACTAATGCGGTATTAAAAAATAAACCCCTATTATGTCAATCTCAAATCATCATAATAGGGCTACTGTTGATACAGCAATTAAGACATACCTACCCACTATATTCTAATTACAACAGTTATATACCCGTTTTGTCACACACGCAATCTTTCGATGACTTAAACACAAAATTATGATTAACACTTTATGTAGAAAGAACACTCTGATATGTATGACTTAAAAAATTGTACACTAAAACTAACACAATTAGCACGGGACGAAACAACAAAAACACTTATAGAGGAAGACGGTCCAAAATCTAGCGCGAGGTATATGGTCCCAAGGAATTAACGTTCGCGGAGTGGGCCCTTTTGGGCCCCCAAGGGCCGCGGCCCTTGGGAGAGGGCCCTCCAATCACACAAACATTCGCGGCAAAATTCAAATATCTAACAGTCTTTTTCTGTCCTCGTCCTCGTCTTCATCGTCCTCTTGATTCATGCACTACACAATTGGCATTTAAGTTTATTGCACTTGGTTGTCCAGCAACTTTCACTTTTTAGGATGAACCTGAATTGGAGACCAAGAATCAGTAATTGGAACCTGTGATGCTGATTTTGTATACAGCCGTAACAGTTGGGCTTAAACTCATTTAGGAACGTTCCCAACCATCCTAAGCAAACACTCGATAAGAAGTACCTACTGGAATGAATTAATGAATAATGGCTTTTTGTTCTATTACTAAGCCAACCTAGCGGAGTTAGGGCTATAAAGCCCTCTCTTAACACTCAACTAGGAACACCAGGGACCACCTGCATGACATGCCCTCTGAAGCATGGTCAGGAAATGTAGAAAGTGTGGGACTAGAACCAACAACCATTCCTGTGAAAGCTGGACTCTGTACTCTACATGGCCTGGATCTGTGTACTCGTTACCAGTTACCGAGTACGGCCCCCATCATCACATGAAAAGTCTCGGAAAGTAATATTGCAAGCCACCGCCATGTATAGCTAGATGGAGGTGTCACCCAGTATTCTTTACGGATACTTTTCAAATGGTGGTGGGACCTGGCGGTTGCTGCGAAACCTCCGAGATACAATCTTAGAAGTCTACACAATGCCACAGAAGATGTCAACCACAGACGTTGACGAAACGTCTGGAAGAACGCTTTCATCACGGATTCCACTGCTTCATCATATTGGTAAGCAATTGGAAAGTGGAATTGGAAAATGAGAAAGCATGAACATAAACAAAACCATTTAACGTAGCGCAGTATGTTACGGATTCCACTCGGATTCCACTAGGGGTGTTCACATTGTTCGTGCTATCGAGTTATACCTAGTTAAGTGTGTTATATCAAGTTAAGTTAACACACCGATAACTCGATAACCAAGCTAACCAGCGTGCTATCTTAACGCACTTCCATGTTGGTTAAGTGTGCTATTTAACCTGCGCTGCGATCGATAGCTCAGGTTTGACCACCGCCATCTTTGTTTTTGTTGATTAATTTGAAACACGCGTCTAAAATTTGGTAGTATTTAAATTTATTTTTATAATCTATTATCACAAGCAATTACCGTAAATACTTAAATTTATAATAACCAAAATGAACAAAAAATATAAACAAATGTGGCACTAGAATAGAGTTCTGCCACTTTCTTTAAAACCGTGCCACGAACGTCTGACTACTACCACGTTGTGTACCCTGTTAAATGTAGCATTATAACTCACTCCCGAGGTACACTCACAATTGTGTGTTAACTTGGATAGCACATCTAACTCGATAACTCGATAACACCAACACTGTGAAGACCCTTACTAATAACAGTAGAATTATCTACGCTCGGGGAGTGGTCTTAATAAGTTCAGAACTGTATGGTCGTATAATGTTGTACTCTTGATCAATTTGTGATATTAAAAAAATATATATAGGTAAGCATAAGGTATGCCTAGGTATAGGCCTATATGGTCAATGGCAACGACACATTTTAAAATTTCGGCAGGGGGGCGGGTTTCGTCCAAGATGTCCTACCCCTGAATATGCTTTTAATTTTTTTTCCTAGGTTGGAACCGGTTGGTTTCAGTAGCGTGTAATTGGGGGTTTAGGGCAATTTACTACCAGTACCAGGATGTAAGATGGCGGCACCAGCGAATGCACGAATGGCAGAAAGTCTTTAAGCAAGACTGACAAACTACGTACACCTGGTGTAGACACCAGCTGTCCGCCATCTTTTAAAACTTTGAATAAAACCGCCTATTAATATAAAGTTACAGTCATCTCACAATATATGCTGAGCCACACAAACTTTAAGATTTTAACTAAGTTTGGGAAAAGTTCACCGTAATAATACAATGTTGATGAACCGTCCGCTCAGTAGCAGGTGGTATAGGGGTATCTATCAATTTACACACTAAGATACGGAAAATTCCTGTGTAACTTTTCCAGGAGAGAAACTTCGAGGAAACTTTGGTGACAGTTTCCGTAATGTTGAAGAGCGAGGAAAATCACTATCTATTTCCTCTAGGTTTTTCATTTTCTTTTAGTTTTTTTCTCTTGCATTTTGAAAGAGATGTCTTGAAGCTCTGTAAGAGTACTTTGAAATGTTTGTACATGTCTATTTGGTAGAGAAGAATTTTCTCTTTTAAATATCACAACAGCTCTAGTATACTTTGTGGTAGGTACGTTTAAGAGGATTTCAAATTTTCAATCTATTTATTCGCGATTCTATTGAACCACTGTGTGCTTCCTTTACTTGTATATACATTAAAGCTCGTCTCACCAAATCCGGTTTTACAAGAGAAAATACCACCCCACAGCTTGGTATAAAAATATCAGTGTACATCCCTTTGCCTAAACAGTTGCTGCGGAGCCTCAGAGATACAATCTTAGAAGTCTACGTGGTTCCACTGAAGATGTTGGCCGCAGAAGCTGACGAATCGTTTGGAAATACGCTTTCAGAAACGGAATTGCAGAAGAAAATAATTAATGTAAGTATCCAAGCTTATGAAATATCCCCAGCTGGTGAATACCCGTTAAGCGCACGTCTATCGCTCAGATTATAACACTATCGGATGTATTTCAAACGTATCCTTACAATAGAAAAATCTAAGAACTTACAGCTATTCCACTTAGTCAATATTCCGTCAATAATTCATGAGAGTTTTTCTTTATTCTATGTCATTGTCCATTTTAACTTCCGCAAGTTAAAATTGATCAATGATTATAGATTAAAATCACGCTTCGCAAACAATAACAAACTAAAATTAAACAATGGCGTCGTCTGGAGATGATAAATAAATGTATTTAATTTCTTGAGAACCAACGAATTATTCCATAATTTAAATTATAAAATTTCTAGTAAATTATCAAATTAAAACGAAAACGGCGGGCAAACTTAAGAATTTTTTTTAGAAAAAAAATTGAAAAAAAAGATCATATTGAAGTGGAATGGGGCGTAAAAATACAAATGCAACATTTATGATATTTCCGTCAATGACAATATCAATATTGAAGAAAAACTGACAAGTGGAATAGCCGCCAAGGGAAAATGGCAATGGAACACCCTGTGTATAATATTTTGTTGGAATTGCCACTTACGTACAATCTCCCATTTCAACTTTAAACGCGGTACGGTTACAAAGTCTAATTTGATTCTTGGGGGACTTACAATTGTTCAGATTTCTGAAGCAAAGTAATGTCAAGGAAATTGTACAGTTCCATTTGCATTGCAAATAAATATAATAACAATACAGACGGCATTACCCAAAGGGAATCAATTTAGAAGCTTTTTACATTGTATTTACCTGCAGCTACCGGTCAGAACCAGAGTTACGCTATGTAAAAAAGCAATTTCATTTTACTGCAAAAATAATAAAGAGCCAAGGGAATGCCTTATACATAATACTACAATATATTTATATATTTATATTTATCGACTTCGATGGCCAGGTGGTAACGTGCTTGCACTTGTGCGAGTCTTTACACGCCATGCGATCGGAGACGTGTCGCAGCTCAACACGGGTAATAACCTAGCGAGGCGACTAAAGATCGGATACATTCATTAAATTGTTTGTATGCGATTAACTAAAAGAAACCAAAAACAAAATATACATACAGTACATATTTTAATATTTTACTGAGTATCGCCTTCATCGTTTATTCTAAATGTTTCATTGTATGTAATCTAGTAGGTAGGCCTATATCTTTACCGTATTTATAATAAGTTAGTATTTTTTTATATATTTGTTTTTAAGTTAGTTTATATATTATTGTACATTATATTTATATTTTATTCTAATTTAAAATATAATACAGACTACGATGTACTCGAATCACTCCATGTTTGTGTGTGACAGTGTGAGTGAGAGCGTATTTAGGCTTAATTAAGAAAATAGTGAAAAAGCTAAAGCTAAAATAAGGTCATTATTTTTTAATTTTTTTAATTAGTAATTAAGTATTTAGGAGCCCATCACGGGAAAATCCTAAAGGTGCCCCCTCTGAACCACTAACACTAAAATTTCATACTTTTTCATGTTACTATATAAAAATTTACTGAACTATATTTACTTTTATTTCTTGTTTTTCCCAATTCAAAGACCTATATATAAAACTGACTCCTTAGTAACTTATTTTAATTTTGAGTGAATAAACCTAATAGCTTAGTAAAATATACTGCGTAGATATGTTAAAAGACGATTAATTATATAGCCTACTCATTAAATTTTGAACAGCCACAAACGATCGAGTAATATAATTGAATAAGAAATGCTCCATTTGACCACAGTTTTTGAATGTTTTTATGTTTGGTCCTAACTGTAGGTCTTACCTAGGTGTAGAAATAATAGGAAGTGGTGGTAACGGCAAAAAATAATATTAATAAAAATAACCAAATTAACTAAATAACCAAATTAACTAAGTAACCAAATTAACTAAGTAACCAAATGCTAATATATTGTAGTCCAGAACCTATTTTTAACATGGAGTCAATTTTTGCGGTTTTAGCGACTCACAAACCTTCTAAGAGCCATACATAGTGTAATTTGAATTAAAATAAAGCAGAATAGACATTTTAACATTTTAAAGCACAAAACCTACGTGTACACTACTAGGCTCTAGTAAGAGAAGTAGGTATAGGACATAGTAACCGGTAGTATAGTAAATATAAGGCAAGGCTGCGTGTGAATGTGTGAGAAAATGTGTGTGTGAATGAACAGTAGATGGTAGCGAATGTGAATTAGTGTGTCTGTTACCTTAAATGAAAGGTATGACTGATATTCTGTACGAATGTAGTTTATAAAAATATATTTCATCAAACTATATCGTTGTTATGTACAGTTAGGTGTAAGAGAGGGCCATAGGCCCTAATCTCGCTGTACATATTTTTTTTAAATTAAAGACTTTATTATTATTATTATTATTATATACACATTATTATTATAAACACTTATCGCCCTAGAAATAAACATTAAACTGGACAAGTTTTAATTTTGAAATATTAAGAATTATAAATAATTTGTCTAAGGGAGAAAAAGTTAAGAAGCTCATCAAAAATATAGCCGATGATCATTCGATTGCTTAAATAGACACAATTTTAATTTTCCGTACTTGGCACTCTTGCGACAATTACCTACATCAAAAATTAAAAAATTCTGAAATTTACAAGTCATTTATTTTAAACAATTAAATTAATACCGCCAACTGACATGGTATTATATAATCACCGGTATTATAATAGTACCAATAATCGGGCTGCTGAAGTCCTTCGCCATGGGTTGCCGACCCCTGGGCTAGACCCATATAGTGTAATTGGATTTTATTTGAATTAAACCTGCGAGTACCGTAGTTTCACCATTAACACAAACGGCTACATAGAACGAAAATTACATCCAAATTAAATGAAAAAAAAAAAAAAAAACGAAGTCGAAATTGAAAATTCAATAGAGGGAAACTAATATCCGAATCCAAACCCGCCAACTTCCGTTACGCTTCCCTCTACCCCCTCTTATCCATGTAAAAATTACACACTTGAAACACATTGTGTGAGTGACTCATTGGAAATTGAAAAAGTGAAGAAAAATAATGTAATAGCTGGTTTTGTAGAGTCGGAAATAAATTTCCACATGGATTGACGTCACTCTCCAAATCAAAAGCACACGCAATTTTGTTCGTAGATACAAAACCCCAGCCCACGAGGCCGCATCACCGCCAGTCAGCTATACGCCTAAATGCCTCAGCTCCAAATTTTTAAATAATAAAATAAACCATAAAAAATCCCTTTCCGATTTGGCCGATCAGCAGCATGATCGAGGCGATTATAATACCGGTATTTATTTAATCCCCTGGTATTAAAAATGTAAACAAGATAATTTTGTAATGGAAAGTGCTATTCAAAATTTGTTTGTTTACAGTTATAATCCTAAAGTATTTATTTAGCCCCGGTATTATAATCGCCTCGATCAGGCTGCAGGTGTAGGGAGATTCCATGCAAGCGCAAACCCCGCTTTTCCTCTATACTTCACTTTGACTGGACGCCATCTTGAAATCGTTGATTTGTCGTAAAAAGTGCTTATTACCATTATCATAGATAATAATACGATCTTTTAGTTGGATTTTATTTAATTCCTTTCAGACCAATATTAACTGAGATATGATTTATACAAGGTTTTAATCTTGAAACAAAATAGCAGATCAGGCTGGTTAACAACCTCAATCAAGAAATGTGTATGCTCAATTTTATTTTTGTGCCAAGATTTATCAAAATCGGATAATATCTGTGAAGATTGTATGTTGCGTTGTATTTTATTAATTTAGGTTCTCGAGATAAAAACAAAACCTTCCAGTTTCCATGTTGAATTTATTCTCTATATAACAAAATGGCCGCTCGAACTCGAAACGCCTTGATCCAAACACCTTGACAATATCTACGGAAGTTCGATATACAAAATTATATATATATACAAATATATATATATAACATTTTGTACGGGGGTTGGTTTTAGGCTCAGGGGGTCATGAAATTACAAGTTGTTAAGAAATTTTCCGGAAGTCGAACATTGGTCGCCGTCTCAATAATCTCAATCTCCATAAAAGCATTAAAAATAATATTTCTGAGTGTATTTCTTTCAATAAATGAAAATCCGTGCCTGTAAAAATAATAGTAACCCATTTCACAATAAACTCAAGCTTGAAGTTAAGTAGCATCTAGCCGGCCGCCATATCAAGTTGAATCCAGAGGACCAGAGCAGGTTCAAAGATGCAGATAACTTGGTCGTGTGCACAGTGCCGGTAGGGAAACATGGTAGGACTTGTCCTGGTCACCTCCGAACTAATCGTGTGACTTCACTGTGTTTCCCAAGTGGTTCGGAATCCACTATAATCAGGAGGTCCACTGTCTTATGGGCTGGCGTAGGACAGTCAAGTCAGGGTCGCTCTGTGGGCCCAAATATGAGACTTAAGTCGTTATTAACGAACACTACAACTAATAAGTAAAACGATTATCAGCGAGGTAATTAACTATTGTTAATTTTTCATCAAAATGTTTTGGCCACAGACGATCTAAACTACCAGTGGCCTAGCGGGTATTGCTTATGTATGTTGGCCGTACCAACTTAGCATTTGTCTCTAAATCATCAAAACAAGATGCCTGTTTACCTTAACAATAAGCAGCGTATAAGTCAAGTCAAAAAATTAGTTAAAAAAATGGCGCTAAGTCGTATAGCAACTCATATCTCTCGTTTACTCTATAACTTTCACTATTAATTTTAGTCTGTTTAGTTGCATACAATAACTATATGAATTTATTAAAATTAAACCCGTCACAAACAGTCACGGCATGTATTTTTTTGGGCCCAGGACCTCATTGGATGTTGCATCCGGAGGTACCTGCGCCGATATCTTTTTTGTAACAGTTATTTTTTTTCAGTATATTTCCCACTTGGTGGAGTAACCTGTGATGACAAAATAAATAAATAAATAAACAATGACGACTACAACATATGAGTTTGGGAATAAAACAAAAATGGGTAGACCATTTTGGGTCGTTTCTTTAGACCCCCCCCCCCAAATTTATTATATTGCAGTATTATATGGTATAGATAACACTGACATGATGATGGCCAATCCTCAATAGAAGAGACAAGAAGAAGTTTAATATACTTTGCACATGTATAAATGCAACGCTTCGTTCCCCAAATAAAAGGTAAGATAAAAATCACGTTTATCTTATCTTAGATCCTTCAGGAGATAATTATTATATTATCCTAGATAAAAAAACTTCTCCTACTTCACCAACATCTAAACAATGAATGAAATACCATCTGCATTGCAGAAAAAAAGGCTTCAACACTATTGCAAAAGGTTAGAAAATCGAATTTCCCTCCCTTATTTAGTCCGGTCACGGTTCTCCACAAGCAAGTTAGCTAGGCTTGTTTGGGGCAATGGACTTGATGTAGAAAACGTGTAGAATTGAAAACTACCCAAGTCAGGAGGATATGTGTCTACACTTCTCTTTTATTTGTTAGCAAACTTTATCCCTGAAAGTCGGTTAACTAAACTTTGCAGGCCACAGATGACTTGGATGTGTTCAACTAATTGTTTTGGTAAACTACTTGCTCAGCACGGCTTTACGAGGCTGCAAAACGGTTATCGCCAATTTTGGAGTTATACGAGCTATTCTAGCATCTGGGTCTACCGCAATTTCCTCTATTAAGCACATCTGTGTGTATTTCTATTCTGAAATGAAGTACTACAATTTTAGTGTTTTTTTTTTTTTTTTTTTAATATTACTGCTTTCTTATTTTTACTTTAGGCGCCCATTCCACATACGTCAATTGTCAATGAAAAATTGAAAAATGACGTTTTAGCAGACATTAAGGACATAATAAAAATTCTGCTACCACGTCAATTTACGTCATTTTTCAATTTTTCATTGACGATGGACGTATGTGGAATGGGCGCCTTAGTACAAGGAAAGCTTCATGTTAGTCGAAATTATTGATTTCAAAATTCCAAAGGATTTATACGTCTTGAGGTCCCAGGAACCCAAAAAATAAATCCCCCCCCCCCTCGGTTGTCATTGTTGTCAACATTAAATATTTTACATTTTGCATTATTATATGATATACAGTATGTACATACATAACACTGAGATTTAATTAATTATGGTTAAAGGGGTAACCTCCTTGTTATAATAACCGAAATTAGAGGACATAGGAAAAACTGGATTGGGCGGGATTCAAAACCAAGATGTAGTCGTGAAGCTGTGCTAACCTGTCTAACAATACTAATCTTGTGAATAAGATCATATAAGTAGAGGATTTCTATGGAATTGCACTGCTCGGGGCTTGTGGTCCAGCGGTTAAGACAACGCCCCAGTTAGGCGTAGACAGTGGTGGGTTCGAAAATCCCGGTAAGCCCAGTTTTTTTCATATCCTCTAATTTCGGTTAAGCTTTGTTTTGATCGAAATGATAGATTTCGAGATTCCAACGGATTTACACATCCTGAAGTTTCAGGAATATAATAAATTGCCCCCACCCCCCGATGGTCATTGTTGTCAATATTAAATATTTCTATGATTAATTTATTGCTCTTCTGTTTATTTCATGCTTTGAACAAACCTTCACCTATTTTTACAGTAGGCCTACCAGGACAAACAATTAAGACTGGAGGTCATACATCAAAGATAGAAAACCCTCCCAGTTAGTTTCAATTTCTCTTAAACATACCGGTACTTATAGATCGCTTTAATATCAGACCATTATAAAACGCAAACTTGAGTAAAAAAGCATATTTCTGCGCCATAAACTCCCATTAGAGACCAGCTGTATTATTTCATAAGTAGGCGCCAGACATCCAACCGCCCCCCCCCCCAAAAAAAAAACCGATAGCCCCATATCCCATTTCCCATCGAAAAACAATCCCCCAAAACTGGCGCCACCGTTAAATGTAGGTCGGAAATACAATAATATAATGCTGCAAGAAACCTACAGCATCCGGAAATATTCCAGAAGCTATACAAAGAGAATTAAGACGACGAGACGAGGGGGGGGGGGTGTGTGGAAAGGGTAGATTCCAGAGAGTTCGCAAGTTGATTATGATGGGGCGAGCGTGTCATAAACCCTGAAAATGATTCCCGTCGTGCTGGGCGGTCGGGGGGGGGGGGGGCAGCAGCAGAGGAAGAAGCTGGTCGGGTAATCGTCCATAAGGCTGACGGCCGTGCGGACGCCTTCCTCGCCCACATCCCGCAGCCCCTATAATCCCCCCCCTTCTATACCAACCCCTAACGGTGACCCCTATTTGTCAAGGCTTGTGACATGCTATCAAATACTCCAAGAAAAAAAAAACTATTACCCTCTATCCGTCCGTCTCGCCTCCCATCTCTCTCTTGCTCTCCATTGTGGAGATGAAGTTTTGTTGGGCAATAGCTGGCTACGTTTCGCCGACGGGTTAAGTCTTAGACCAAAATATGCTTTATATATATATAAGCGTATACTTTGACTGGGCCTAAGTAAGATTTAAAAAAATTGTTTTCAACAGACAGAAAAGGAGAGGAAAAACCTTATTTTATGGGTAAAAAATTAAATACCTTATGAAATTTCAATCGTATTATAGTATATGTACTATCATTCAAATCTTCAATACGATACTATACACCGACAATAGCCGTTTCAAAAATTTCCAACCCCTCAAAAAAATCAAACCAATTTCAATAACAAAGATAACGAACTTTCACAATTTCAAAAAAATCCTTGAATACAAAATGAACGGTTACAATCAACCCCGTAGCGATTTGCAAAGTCTTTTATTTACAAACCACCCCCCAAGCATTATACAAGTTCATTAAAAAAAAGAAACAAAGCTAACTGGAAAAAGTTAAAATTGAGTACCTACCTCCAGTCATTAACTTAAACCTCAAATAACTTCGTTAAAAGGGTTTCTGAATTACATCTACATTAATAAAATACTTTAACCAGGTCATTTCAGTTTGATGACAAATAAATTGCTTTCTTTTAAGTTTCGGAGTTGGATCACCTCCGGCTTGTATTGTGTACCCGTCTACTTAGCTTCCCTTTGATTTTTGATTTAAATTAAGTTTTCCAAGCGTTTTTACTTAATTTTTCATTTGTATTTTCTTAAAATAGGGAAATTGTCTATTTCACTGTAAGTACTATTTAATATTTCAGTTTTGGATATGGAAAAGAGGGAAAAAGAACGGAAGCGGGATTCAAAAATGTCTATCCAGGGTTGATAGCGTCTAGACCAGGGGTTCTCAAACTTTTTTCGTCGCGGACCCCTAAATGATATGAAATTGCATGGCGACCCACTAAATTCTACATTGCAATTTTTATTTTTATTTCCTAAAAAAAAATAGGCTTACAGTCCATGGGCGTACGCAGAAATAGGAGTAAGTGAGGCATGCCAGGGGGTGGATCCAGCGACCAATAAATATGACACCTTGCCTTACTACCCCCCCCCCCCCCTATCTTCCGAGGCAAACTTTTCAAAGGATAGACCAAAGAAAACGGGTTTCCACGCATTCATTTCACGACTCTAAAAAGGGGCCCCGAGCGTCTCCCCCGGAGGAAAATTTTTTAAATTGTAAGCAGAAAATAGTGGGTTTCTATCGGTTTTTGTCGGTTTTGGCCGCCAACCCGGTTTCCGCCAATCTTTAAAAAATATATAACTTAAATTGGAAAAAAAACTTGTCATTCAATTCTATCTAGTGTATAATTGGCAGACGAGACCGCGCCGCGACCCACTTGGAAGTTTTTAGCGACCCACACTTTGAGAACCTCTGGTTTAGACCAACCGTTCAAAGTGCCAAGTTGCCTTTCGTTATAGTTTATTGCTTCTACATAAAATTAATTATTATCGATAAAGTTTTAGTTTAGTTTAGATTAGTTTTAGCTTAGTTATTAGTATTAAGGGGGCCCCAGCACGGGAGAAATCCTTTGGGCCACCCCTACTTCATTATATCACTGTATATGTAATATTGAAGAAACGAAATACATTTATTATTTATTTATTTATTCATACCTAAGGATATGGAAAGCTTTTGGCCAAAATTTTAGATTTTGAGTTTGCAATGGATTTAAACGTTTTGAGGCCTCAGGACTCCAAAAAGTGGTTTTACGAAATGTCTATCTGTCGTATTATTATTATCATTTTTAAGGACTTTTTAAGGACCTAGGACTACTTATAGTGGCCCATAGGTCCGTTGTCCAATGCCAATGACACCATGGATTCGGACATTATTTGTATTGTTTCCGTATGAATTTTTGGCCATTGGCAAACTGGTATACGTCCTCGATGTCAACCTACACACCGGCTAAAAGAGATAATGGACAAGGTGATTGCTGAGACAAGCTTACCATTGATGCAAAGAAACAGGCAAAAACATGACTTAACCAAACACAGATACGAGTTTAATATAAGTTAATTTGCAGCTGAATTATAATAAATAAATCAGTAATATCTATCAATTTAGTATACTTGTCATGATTAATAATAATCAATATCTAATAAAATTAATAAAATGATCTTGTTTGTATTTTTAATCCCAGGTTAAGATTAAAAATAATCGCCATAGTAGTAAGTAAAAAATAGGATTTTATAGAAAATTATGCTAATGATCTAACATCAAAAACACACATCGAACAAACTTTTATGCGGCCATTAAAAACAATGTTTTCATTTCCACAACAAACTTTATTCAGTTAAAACCTGCGAACAAAGCGTTAATGTTTCATGAGGGGAAACCCACGCGGATGCGAAAACTTAAATACACAATTACTATACCTTCCATTTGAAGCATGGCAAATCCCCTATGAAAACTTAAGGAGGTATACTCCATATGTGTGTAATTAAAGAACAAGTTTAGCAAACATAGGATTTGTATTTGTACAGTCCAAAGTTTGTTGCTATATAAGCACATATGTGTATTTAAGGAGTATTATACGAGTTCAAGTGGAAAGTAAACACATATACAGAGAGAGCACTTTCCGTGTTTTTATTTTTCTACGGTTTCCATATTTCAGAGAGGCTTTTTGTCTCTCGCAACTACAATAGCTAATTCAGCGAAGCTAATGTTAGTAGTTTTTCCCCTTGTAAGTACAGTCTTTCTCAACTCGGCCGTAGACGGTCCCAGTTTGAGAAAAGAGGTGCAAGGAAGAAGAGAGACAGCTTCTACCTCATAGAAAACACTGAAGAAATGAGTAGGGTATTTATTAAGACACGAAAATCTGGTACACACACGCATTGAGGCCACAGTGGAAGGAAACAATAGAAGAGGGTGGCCGAAGAAGGAATTCATGGATCAACTGAAGGAGGACGCAGTAGATCGAACGTACCAAGAGCTGAAGAGGATGGCGCAGGACCGAGAGAGCTGGAGAATGATACACAGGGAGTTGCTGCAAACCAATCATTGAGATTGTGACCTCCGAAGAAGATTGATATAGCCTAATATTAGGAAAGAAGGACTGATCTCTTGTTATAAATTAGGTCTCCTGCGTTTGGTAGCCATTGCACTTAGGTTTATGACTAGGTATATGGTATACACGGCATAAAGAGGGTCTTCGAGGATTAATCAATATTATAGGGGTTAAAGGTAAGCTCCCATAATTATAAAATTCCCCCTCTGTACCCACTCCCCTCCCCCCCCCCCCTCCCACAGCAATTCCAGCTGCATTATAGCGGTATTACTGCGGCAGTTATGGGTCATTGCTGAGCAGTAATTGAATGCATTAGCTAAACCCCTAGACCACGTTTAGTTACAACCCAGTGGCGGAAATCTTTCCAACGGGTAACCGATGCTTTGGGATAGGATGAAGCATAGTAGCAGGGAAATTAATACTTGACTGTTTGCTCTTTGGTTGCACTCCCCCGGATGAGGAGTACCTGCACACAAGGCTATTCCCATAAAGTCCCGGAAAAGGTTCCTCTGGTAAATTTTCTAAATGTATCTAAATCCTCTAATTTTGGTTATGACCAGGAGATTGCCTCTTCAACATAAGTTAGCTTAATGTCAGAATTATATACTATATAATGCGGCAGTTACTTAAATCCTCCGGTAAACTTTGAGATAGTTTATATACCAACCCCGGTAGGGCCTCTGGTTCTGGAAAACGATGCACAACTTCATACATTCAGTCTTCAGGCTCACCCGTTTACCCTTTGGACTATTGGTTAATGCCCTTTACCTACGGCTATGTTTCAGTAATCTTACTTACAAGTCAGTCTATGTTTTGGGATAGGGTGAAACATAGGAAAACACGAAATCGATCGTTTGACAAAAACATCCGATAGTAGGTTGGAATCGCACTAAGTGCTCAATAGTTCGTACCTACAAGTAGTAACGAGTTACGACCGTATATGTCAGGACATGTAGAGTAGTGGTACAGACTCCGACTTTCACACGAAAAGTTGTTGGTTCGAATTCCACCCTTGCTACATTTTCTGGCCATGTTTCGGAGGGCATGTAAAGCAGGCAGTCCCGGGCCTTCTTATTTCGGTTTAAGATTAGAGCCCTAACTCTAACTAGGTTGGCTTAGTAATGGAACAAAAAGTCAATATTTATTTATTTATGTGTCGGTAACCTTACCAACATTCGCTCATGCACGAGAAAAGTGACACATTTCAAAAAATTGCAAAATTGAGTTATTTATACAAAAATGTCGAGGAAAATAAAGCGAATTTTAGGAACGTAGTGTCACATATCTAGTTTAATTTGTTTCCATAAGATTGCGTTTTGTCACTGATCCATTGTCAAGTTTGACTACTTCGGGTTTGGCAATACTGACATAATTCGGAACGTGCTCCAGGCTTTGACGTGGTAATTACACTTCTCTTTCAAGTAAACTGTCGTCACATCTCAAAAGTATTAAGTGCCTCGATAGTACTACAAGTAAAAACTAAGAAATGGTCAGAACTATAATTTGAATTATCTCAAAGGTCAATACTTAGAAATGTGTCACTTTTCTCGTGCATGAGCGTTATATATTTGGGTTAATGTTTTAAGGAAAGTGTAGATACCCCACATGTAGCTTGGTGCTAGCAGGATCATATTTTTGGTACAAAGCCGCTAAGCGGTCTTAGCGAAATAACAAAGGTGGGTTTATAGTCCTGATATTAAATCTGCCAAGTATGGATTGTTTTGTTTTATTTTCTCTAATTATTATGTGTATCGCATGTATATTTAATATAGAAATAAAGTTATTTCAACACCACATAAAATTCGGCAGAAGCTGCCCATGTCTGCAAACCTTCACCCTCCATTTGTACCAAATACTACATTGCATACGGTACAAAGTATGAATTAAAGGTGGAAACATCGAATTCTGAATTTAAACGGCTCGCAAATCCTATGTCAAAGGAAAAAATCATTAGATTCTCCCATCTGTAAAACTTAACCTAATTTTGTACAGATAACATCAGGCATTTTTCGGATTCATTTTCCGAAACAGTAAATTCACGAAGAAAGAATAGGATATTGGGATGATAAATGAACGAAAATTATTTGGAGAAGGCAGAAAAATTAGGGTTACCAAAACAGTGATAAATGCGAAAGGGAATTAAAAATGAAAATTGAATGTTTTCCTTCATGGAAAATTTTCATATTTCCTACTGTCGGTTCTTGCGTGCCTTTTGGGAATTTATAAATGACTGATTTATACTGCTGATTTACCTGCTTAGAAAATAAGCTGCTTTCTTGGGAAGTTTCGCTTCTTTCAGCAATAAACTAAATTTATATAGTGCGCGTGTAGCTGAGCTTTCCCTTCCTTAAATTTACATTTTACAATGCAACACTAACAGTGCCGTGCCGTGGATTTTTCAAGCATGAAGCAAGGTTCGAAAATGGCGCCCTCTTGTATGCATATATTATATATACGTATATAGTGTATAGGCCCTATATATAATATATGTATAGCACCATAGGTACATAATATATTTCCCAAATAAAAACAAAACCATCTTCATCGAGAAAAATTTATTATTTATTACGCATTGAAGTTATAAAAAAGAATTTTCCTAGTTCTTCATGAAACTCCTCATAAAATGGAAAGTAATTACTGGCATAATGGTACATTTTAACAATATTAGGCTACTTCAATTTTACTTTCCTTACTTTCAATTTGGCAAATTCGTCAATCAAATCAGTATAGTCGAGAGTGGCGGCCAAGCCAGACTCAATCGATATTACAGCTAAGTTGGACAGTTTCAGTTGACTAATAGAATTTCTTAAATAATTTTTAATTATTTTCAGTTTTGAAAAGCTCCTCTCCCCACTCGCAACAGATACGGGCAGGGTGAGGAGTATTCGTAAGGCCACAATTAGGTTGGCGTACAACGGTTCCAACTCGTTTTCCACTAAATAATTGAGAGTGTCTAAAGGCTTCATGGATTTAGGCAATAAACGGGCCACATCACGCAACTCATCTTGTAAATCAATTCCATTTATATCAGATTCATTGTCAGCTGTTAAAATATTTCCAAGTTCTTTACAAAAAGTTTCAAGAGTTTCGTCATCAATATCTCTAATTTTATAGATATCATATAAAAATTGGAAATTCTTACTATGATTTTGTAGAAGTTGGAATCGCTCACACAATGAAGTAATGGTTTTGTCTAAAATATAATAAAAAAAATTTACAGCAAATTTTTTTTCTTCATTTAAAGGTTCATCTTCTGCTTTTTCATCAAATTGTCGCTTTTTTTTTCTGGCCCTTACCTCCATTTCTTTAGGGAATTCCTTATTGCATTCCATTTCGTCTGCGATTTCGTTGGCTGTAATTTTTATATGCTCCAGCCCTGCTTCTCTAAATGCTTGAATCCTGTTAATTGTCTCTGATAAAAGTGTTACGCAGTCCGAAAGATTTATTGTAATTGATTGAAGTAACTTGGAAACCACATTCACTTCAAATAAAATATTATACCACAGAACTAACCCACAGATAAATTTGTAATTATTAATGCTTCTAGCCAACCCTCTAGCTCTTACTTTAGCCTCTTCGTCAGTCCTTTCATCTTCCATGATATCTATCAATGTGTCATACACATCGCCTAGTTGATACCTCAGTGGTTTCAATGCATCGATTCTACTAGACCATCTAGTAGCACTCAAGGGTTTGATAGTCAACTGAGTGACATGTTTTTTTAAGGCCTCCCAACGCTTTGTAGAAGCGGATAAAAAGTTATATAGTTCTTGTACGGTAGAAAAGAATGATGTGGTTTCCAAGGTACATGAAGCCGCATCATTTACAACAAGGTTTAAAGTATGATTTGCACATGGCACATAAAAAGCTCGAGGATAATTTTTAAGGATGCGACTTTGTACACCTTTTCTCACTCCTTTCATGTTGGCGCCATTGTCGTATCCCTGACCTCTTAACCACTTCAACGTGAATCCCAATTTCTTTAAATGCGCCAGAATAAGCTCAGCCAAAGCTTCACCAGTCGAATTGGTAGCCTCAAAAAACCCAACGAAAAATTCATGAATTTCATACTTTTTAATTTTTTTGTTGAGGGTAACAATTCTTACTGTTAAGGACAGTTGCTCAGTATGGCTTACATCAGGCGTACAATCTGCTATCACTGAAAAATACTTAGCTGTATTTGTTAATTCCAAAATTTTTTCTAAAACAGTTTGCCCCATTAATTGAATCAATTCATCTTGTATACGGTTGCTTAAATAAGTAACAGACGGTTTGTCTGATGCCCTTTGAACTCTTCTAATGTGTTCCTCCATAACAGGATCAAACTCTGCAAGAAATTCTATAAATTTAAGAAAGTTTCCGTTATTTTCGGCAAACAAATGTTCATTTGATCCTCGCAGAGCTAAACATTGCGTTGCCAACGCCCTAATTAAAGAAATTATTCTTTTAATGACTCCTCTCCAGTGCTGAATCTCCATTTCAGTAAGTCGTTGGTACTCATCGTCTATGGTTCTTTTCATCCGCAATCTTGAGTTAAATTCTTTCCATTTTCGAAAGGCATCCCTGTGGTATTTCGATTTTTCATGAGACTTGAGGGTTCTGCCAATATTCTGCCAATCGGAAAAGCCTGCTTTTGGCCATTGAGAGACGTCTGACTGATCAAAAAGTTTGCAACAGAAACAAAACACGGAGTCGTTTGAAACAGAATAAATGAGCCAATTTCTTTGTACAACTTCGCCATTTTGCAAAACCATCTCATAATTTGATGCTACAAATCTACGTTTTGAGCTGTTGGCTGGAAATTGGAATTGTCGTACTTGTTGCGGGCCCCTTTCTACCAATATTTGACGAATTGCCGAAGTAATTGAAAATCCCCATAAGGCTGGGTCAGAACTTAATTCAGAGACTTCGTTAGAACTGGATGGTCCCGATGGTGTATCATCATTTATCGGCTCGGATGCGTGACAATTCAATATCACAGGCGATTCTTCGGTTGAATTATTGTTGCTGGTGAAGGCCTTCATAGCTTTACTCAACTTTATATTTTCTTCTTCTCTCTTCTGTCGTTTTAGCTTGTTCTGATATCCGGACAATTTTCCACGTTTTTCTGACATGCTTGCACTGAAATAAATTATTTTCTGAATTACACAAATTTTCTGGAGGAAGTGACTTTGGTATTTTTATTGATTTTTATGACTAACATCTCTTAAAATTTAATCAAAATCGTTAGAGCCGTTTTTTAGGAAAAAAAATTGAAAACCTGATTTTTGGGGGCAGTGAAATTTGCAATCCTTCTGTTTTGTGCTCGTGTCCCTTAATATATGTGTGAAGTTTGATCAAAATCCATCCATTAGTTTAGGCTTTAGCTCTACGTGCATAGTGCATGCACACCCACACATACAGTACAGATACTAGCCAATGGAAACCGGCAACCATGGCAATGAATGCCTAAATACTTACAGTAAATAAATTAGCTATTGTAGTGTACAAGGCAAACGCGCTACCCTTCCTTCACTGAAATATGCAATAGCATAGCTACATACATAAATAAATACATATACTATATGTAGCCTACTGCTCAAATTTACTTACCATAAGTTATACTTTATACAGTATGTAGCTAGGTAAGGTAATTGTTCACAAAAGCTACCCACGGCGTCTGTATAGAGGATTTGTACTTTGTATTTAAGTCAGCCCAACGGGGTCGGAAAGCACTCACCAGTCACTGGGGCATTGGGAAGGGCAGAGTATTAGGGGAGGAAGCTAAATTTAAATTTAACACAAAGATATTTTTCGCAAGAAAATAAAAAAACACCAATTTGGGCCTTTAAAAATTAACCAAGCGCCATTTGTAAACAAACATGATACCACGCGACACGCGTAAACAAGAAACACTTACCTATCGAGTATCGACTGAAAAGCCGCCAAAAAGTTTGAAATAGTTTGTTTAGTTCTGAGTTTTACAATTATTTTAAATTTTATTCTTTTTTATATTGCATTCATGTCAATATTTAAAATTTTTGTTTTCAATAAAAAGAAAATCTAGAAGGTATATTTAGGATACATTTTTGTCCAATTTGGCGCCCCCCGCAGCGTGGCGCCTGAAGCGGCTGCCTCATTGCCTCAATGGACGGCACGGCCCTGAACACTAACATCTGCCTATTGAACAAAACCAAATACAGCGGGAAATATTGGCCATTTTCAGGGGGGTTTGACAAGTACCTGAATCAGGCGGTGGCTCCTCCCCAGACCCCTAATTACTCAAATGTACTGGGCATGTTTCTGGCAAAATATAGAGTCGTGGTTAAGAAAGAACACCTGTCTTCACATCTATAGCCTCGATGGGGTTAACTTCTCCTATTCGCAGGTCCAAATTCTTTGGCGTCAGCCCAACCTAAACACGGCTCTGCACATGCCTCGATGACTCCAGTTTTGCTGGAACTACATTGACTGGAATACAGACATCAGCAGCCCGATCAATGCGAT
This sequence comes from Psococerastis gibbosa, assembly GCA_963971405.1. NCBI lineage: Eukaryota > Metazoa > Arthropoda > Insecta > Psocodea > Psocidae > Psococerastis > Psococerastis gibbosa. The sequence continues at coordinate 38,518,083 of OZ020489.1, read as the reverse complement.
TTTAATACCGGGATTAATATAACACCATGACACGTGATGGTATTAATTCAATTGTTTAAAATAAGTTAACAGTAAATTTCAGAATTTTTTAAATTGTGTTGTTGGCAATACTGAAGAACTGAACTGGCGCGTCGCTGCCGTAGCAAACATAAATAGCAAATATAAACACATATCACCCTAGAAATAAACAAGTTTTGATCATTCAATTGTATTAATAGGCACAATTTTCCGCGCTTAGCACTCATGCGACGATTACCAACATCAGAAATTAAAAAATTCTGAAATTTACTGTTAATTTATTTTAAACCATTGCATTCATCACGTGACATGGTATTATGTTAACCGGGTATTAAAATCGCCATGATCAGGCTGCAGAGAAAATAAAGTCTCGTCCGTCCGTGCGACAAGCTATCGCACAAGTCTTATTAACATCACGGAGGAGACATTTGAGGCCCCCGGACAGCGCTCATCAATCTGATAGGTTACTGGCAATGTCTTTTACATACAAGACCATTGATGTCACATAAAAAAGCAGTGTATTTGAGGCACAATGTTTCAGATTCGTCGCACTTCAGTTTGCTGCAAGTCAAATAGTACCGATAAGAAGTAATGTGTTTCTACTTTCTAGCAAATGCTGTGACCAATGGCTCGGTATTTTACTCCTCTGCATCAAAAACATAAGACAAAAAATATTTGAATGCACCATTTTTTCCTATTACAAATTACATTACATTACATTATAAGTTTTAATAAAAGCAAAAGAAGATAGAAGTTAATTTTTAAGCCTGCTATTTCAAGCAAGCCATTCACGTTAAAAATTGTAGGATTAAGGTGAAAAATAAATCTTTGTTATTGTCTCATCAAAAATAGCTCAATTTATCGAGACAGTGAAAAATACTTGCAATTACAGCGTTCATGTAATTAATTCAGCTTCACTAAGACAAACTGCTGCAGTATCTCCCCCATGGCAGCGGCAGCAATCTTAGAGAAAACAAAGCCAGATCCTTAATGAAGGGGGAACTCATCAATTTTATAAAAAGCGAGATGTTAGAATCTCTTTTGTTCACTGCGGAAGAATAAGGTTCGAATCCTCTTGGCAGATGCTGGTTAGTATTTTAATAAATAATAAATAGATAGATTATATATTATACCATCAATAGATTTGAATCCAGAAATTGCTTACATTAAAGCAAAGTCGTATACATGTATACATACATATATCTTATGTCTATATTAATATCCTTATTCAAGGAGGAGCTCATCAATTTTATAAAAAGCGAGACGTTAGAATCACTTATGTTCACTGCGGAAGAATAAGGTTCGAATCCTCTTGGCAGATGCTGGTTAGTATTTTAATAAATAATAAATAGATACTGTACCAACAACCGATTTGAGTCCAGAAATCGATTGCACTTACATTAACGCAAAGTCGTATATGGTACATGTACATGTAGTAAGTTACATCTATGTAAAATAAAATGAAATAATAGCACTTACATGAAAGTAAAGTTAAGTCACAAAATTCAGTAGTATGTCTTTAAAAATTAAAATTAAACACAAAATCAACTTACAGCAGCCCGATCATGGCGATTTTAATACCGGGGTTATTATAATAACATGTCACGTGATGGGGTTAATATAATAACATGTCTCGTGATGGGGTTAATTCAATTGTTTAAAATAAATGAACAGTAGGCCTATATTTCAAAATTTTTAGAGTGCTAAGAGGGGAAAATTCAAATAGTGTCTATTTAAACAATTTAATGATCTTCGGCTATATTATTGGTGAGTTTCTTAATTTTTCAGCTTTTGATTTAGACAAATTATTTATAATTCTTAATATATTTAAAAATTAAAAATTGTTCATTTTAATGTTTATTTCTAGGGCGATATATGTTTACATTTTGCTATATATATTTATATTTGCTCCGGCAGTGTCGCGTCAGTTCAGTTCTTCAGTATTGCCAACTTCACAATTTCACAATTTAAAAAAGTCTGAAATTTATGGTTCATTCATTTTAAACAATAGAATTAATACCATCCCGTGGCATAGTATTACCGTATATTAACCCCGGTATTAGAATCGCCATGATCGGGCTGTCTACAGTTTCCAAAACGGCTGATTTGAACATTTTGTGCGGTTAATACATTTTAATACGAGTTTAGCCTGATATGTGTTCGATGCCTTGCTTACTAAACATACCAATGAAATTGAAAGTGCGGGCTCCATTTGCCCTTAAATTTATTACAGAGTTAAACGGCGGTTTAACTACAAAAGACTTTTTATGCCAAACATAGAGCGACTGTCAAATTTCCGTAATGACAAATTAAGACCATCAAATTCAACTTAAAAATAAGTTAACCCGCCAAATGACATTCATTATTAAAACGAGATTCTCCATAAAAGAGATGTACATTACTGTTACATAAAATTGGGTTCACTCACAAAGCTTGTGCGAGAGAGAAGTACTTTATTTTTAATGGATCTTTAATGATGTTGCATAGATAGGGTAACTACCATGCCGACGTATTATACGTTATACACAGCGAAATTATTATTGCATTTTCTCTTTGTGATCGTTTCACCTGCTTGAAATTTGTTATAAGTTTGTGTTTACATACCTAAAGTCTTATATATGAATGCAGCAATATTTATAAACTAATTTAATTAAAGAACCAGTGCGAGCATGGCCGTAGTGGGGTAGTCCATGGGGTCCGAACCCCCCCCCCCCCAAATAATTTTTTGTTTGTAAACCTGAATGGTTTGAATAATTAATCCATTAATTCAGTAATAAATTACGTAAAAATTTTTTGTGGACACCGCCTCCCCCCCCCCCCCCGAAATCAAAATCTGGGCACGGCCTTGAGTACGAGTGAACATGTTTATCAAATTAGGATAGGTAATTCTTTTTCTTATATTTTCACGCCCACTACAGAAGCTACTTTTATAATTTTGTTTTGCAGGGGGGGGGGTAGCCCCGAACCCATTTCCTGAACTCGCCCCGGTTGGACGGTAACGCCTTGAGCTCGGCCATTAACGGCCACTAACGACTAAAATGTATGTGAATTTTAAAGAAATTGTTGAGACATTTTTGAGAAACAATTTTTTGAGTTTTTGGAGAATACACCCCCAAAATTGAGTTGGCCTAAAATAAAAAAATGCAATTTAAAAAATTAATTTTTCCAATGGTTTCGTATTAATTCAGGCATTTTTAATATACACCCTTTCAGAAAGCAACCCCTGCCTTTGCTTCAGGCTAAAATATGTAAATGAATTTACTTTGAGATTAAAGTTAAAAGACCTTGCTCCAGCGCAGTGTTCGTTGTTTATACTGGATTGGTTGAGATTTCCATGCCTTGTATGTTTATAATATTTTTATAATTTTGGTTAGAGTTGGTAGAGAACTAGATCATGAAACGGGAGGTCGAGGTTCGAGAAAAGAAAAAATCTATGGATTGGTTTGCAGCGAATGTTGTATTCTACACCTCCACTCTTGTCTGTGTTGTGCGGTCCTTTTCAGTCCTTTATAGGTTTCGCACCCTAGGTCCTTCAGGACATTCTCTAAGTACTCCTTTCTCTGTTGTGCTCTTGAGTTGGTGCCTTCAACCATACCCTCAGTGGTGTTCTTGGGGAGCCCATCGTGTCTCAGAATATGTCCCATCCATTTGCCTCTTCTTGTTGAAATGGTGGCCATAATCGTTCTTTTCTCGTTTATTCTATAGAGCACTTCTTCGTTGGTTATGTGGCCTGGGTCTACCCAACTGTAATACTATAGAATAGCCTAGATGCTGCCCGACCATAAGCTTAGTATTGCCTATAGCGGGAAAACGTCGGGGGAACTGTCAAAGGAAATGTCAAAGGAAACGTTTCCAGGTTATAGGGTTCCAACAAACCAAACGGCGGCAAATAAAAATTAAGGAATAATTCAACATAGTACAAGCGCAGTAAGTTTTGCACACTTGACCGTGGGTCCACAGCCCTTTCAAAAGCTTAGTTTTGACTGTAGTGAGCTTATGGCGAGAACCACCCATTTAGCGCCAAAAACCTCATTGGGTTGTTATAGCCTACCAACGCAATCTTAGGGAGATTCATTTCTACCTATTGAGACGGCGACCAATGTTTGACTTCCGCAAAATTCCTTCACAACTTTTCATTTCATGACCCCCTGAGTCTAAATCCACCCTTCGCTCAAAATGTTATATATATATATTGTATATATACAGTATATGTGCAGTATATCGGTTTTTTGGAAACACTGTAACTTCCGTAAATATTGTGCGATTTTGATGAAACATGGCCCAAAAATTGATCATATAAATGCCGTGATCGAGTCTGTTAACCAGCTCGATCCGCCATTGTGTTCCAAGATGGCGGCCGACTGAAACCTTATAAAATTCATATATCTGTTAATATTAGTCGCAAAGGAATGAAATTGAAAGCATAATTGTGCAAGAGCATTTAAAAAAGGAATGAAAATATTTTGATGTCATCTGTACAGTATAATGCATTCTGGGTTGGTACAACTCGGAAAACTGCAAACTACAATGGAAAACATAAGGAGCCGGTCTATTCAAATGTATGCACAGCACTTTGTCCTTGGAGTCTCCATGGTTACTGGAGTCACTGGAAGCTCGGGCTATCCTTCAGGGTCTTTGGGATCAAGGTCAAGGAAATAAAGAACATTTTTCAACAATTAACTCTGTTAGTTAGGCGGGGTTTCCACATGCGCCAATGGTCAATGAGAAATGTGAAATTGACGTTCTAGCAGACATTAAAGACGTACTAAAAATGCTGATATCACGTCAAAACCATATTTCCCATTGACCATTGACGTATGTGAAAACCCCGCCATAACCAGGTATCAGCTACTGGGCTCTCTCTATATGGGAGCGATGGGACTTCAGTTGCTACCACGTCCTTTTTTTTTTCTTTTTTAAGATTATTCGCATACAAACAATTCAATGAATGTATCCGAATAACCTCTTCAGCCACCTCTGCAGGTAATACATGTGTTGAGTTACGACAGGTTTCCGATTGCATGGTGGGTAGTGACTCGCACACGTACGAACAAGCTACCACACTGCCATCGAAGGCCACCGAAAGTCTTATTCATCTAGAACACGCCTTGGGCACTTCCAAACATAAACAAATCCTGTCGTGGCTGCAATCAGTGGCGGACTGGGCCGGTGGGCAGACGGGCATTTGCCCGGTAGGCCGGACCAAATATAGTTGTTTGGAGCCGGACATCCGAAGGAAAAAAATTGTATCATATTTCAAAACAAAATTAAATTGAATTTGTGTTAATAACAAGCTTTACAACAGCATTTTTAATTTCAAATGTAAGCGCGCGTCCGGCTTTTTGACCTGAGGAAGGGGCCGCGGTATCCGAAAATGCCAGGGCCAATTTCCAGTCCCAATCCGCCACTGGCTGCAAACCTCCGGGTTCAAAGGAAATAAAGAACATTTTTTCATAACTGCTAACTCTAAAAGGCTACCAGCCATCAGTTAGAGTTCTACATGGAGGAGACAAATACATAACTAAAATTAAAACTTAAGCTATAGCCTAATTAATTAATTTTTTTTAAAGTTACTTCCTTAAAAATATACACAAGCTTTAAACTATTATTTTAGAGATAAATTTACCCCAGGCTGATTAATAAAATACAAGTACGGTAAGGCAATCACTTTTGAAAACGCATTAAAAACTTTTAATGAGTTAATATCTAAAGCATCTTAGTTTGTTAAGAATTTCCATGTTAAAGTTAAATCTAAATAAACGTAGGTATAAACTTTATAACGGCTGTTGACTATAATTCAGTTTATTATTAGAGGCTTCACGAGTTAAAAATTAATTTCTGCGGCCGTCAGATAAGATCAAAGATAACGTATGTAATAGAAGGAACTTTTTGGCTTAGTAGTTGGTAGTAGGTTTATGTATTCTGAGGTCAGCTCAAGCTAAGAAAAAGGTCCGTACTGGACAAGGCCGTAGCCAAGGGGGGGGGGGTTCATGGGGGTTCAAGTCCACCCCCCCCCCCCTCCGAAATGAAATGGCTTCATACAAGATAGAATCGGATTTTGAGAGGAAAAATAAAAACTACTATGAAATATCCAATGAAATTTCTGAAACCCCCGAAAAAAATCCTGGCTACGGCCTTGGTACTGTATGCACATGGGGAATAGAGAAGAATACGATTTCCTATGCTTAATGAAAAATTGTATGAAGATCCATTCTGACCCCAAAAGTTCCAAGGGAAACTGAGAAAGACCAGGTGCTTGAAATTTCCCAGCAGTCAGAAATTAATGTAACTGCAAAGGCTTTCACGGCCGGAGTCAAATGAAGAACCAGTAGAATCCGGGCTGATGGGCCGTGGTCGAATTGAAAGTCCCCTACCCAGTCACTCGCTACGGAGCCACCGAGGTACAACCCTCGAAGTCTACGCAGCGCCACTGAAGATGTCGACCACAGATGTTGACGAAACTTTTGGAAGTTCACTTTCAATTCGACCACGGCCCATCAGTCCGGATTCTACTGGTTCTTCAGTCAGAAATTAACTTTCGTATATTGTGACTTTTTCACATCAAATGTGTCTTTTTATCTTAAACAAGCATAGACTTTATTGTTCATTCAAACTGTGCCGTTTAGTGTTAACTTATTCTTGGGGTTAAAAATGTAAAGCAATTTTGAATAGCACCGTCCATTTTAAAAATATAACTCTAATTTCTAATGTTAGCTAGATTTCATTGAAATCTCCCATCCATCAGGTGCGTATGTAAGTAGATTTATTATTTAACAAAGGGATAGTTGGACTTACATTGTCTGCTGTGTAATTCATTAGAGGCAGGGGCTTCATAGTCATCTAACCCCATTGTCAGGGGAAGGGAATGTCATTTCGGGAGTGACTGCTACTCCCATCATCAGGCTTAGCCATGAGAAGAACTTAAGGTTCCGTGACGATTGACTCAACTTCACTTTTACCCTAATTAATGGCAACATAATCAGTGGATGTGTGTGTGTGTACGTATTTTTATTTGAATGTTTTGTACTGTTATCGTACTTGTAGCTTATTATTATTATTATTATCATTATATTATATTACTGCAGGACAATGCCCATTAGATGTAATACATTAGTACCAAATCCATTAATAAAAACAACTTAAAACTAAGCACTTAAGCGGACATGCTACGTAGAAAATGAGCACACCAGAATTTGTTGTCTTTTTATTTATTATTTAAGTAATTAACAAAGAGTTATTAAAGATTTGGCTCATGTAAGTTGTAGAAGACTACTTCATGCATCATATAATAGGAAATATTAAATTTTTGGTACCTTAGTTCTTTCATTAATACCAGAGGGAATCAAAATTTCGCGTAATCTAGGATTTTTGGAGGAACTCCATAACCGAAAAGTAAAAATACCCGATTATATGATGCGCGAAGTATAGTCTTCTACAACTTAAATGAGCCAAATTTTCAATAACTTGCTGGGTTAATTAAATAAAAAATGAAAAGTATTTAATTTTGGGGTGCCAATTTTCTAATTTTCCTCTTAAAAATTTGGGCCCCTAATTGAGTGTAAGAGAGAACCTTATGGCCTAAATTCCACTGAAAGTATGAACCGGCGAACCTGCCTGTCTTTTCCTGCTGTAACCATACCATTGGTCATGGCTTCATGGACATGGCAAAATCAAACCACATGAGAATTTTTCTCTGAATAATCCAAATTATGGCAACATTCAGAAGCCCGTATTCTCTAACATAATGCTTTACAGGGGCTATGTAATCCTGTCCCACTGCAGCAATGGAGATAGTACTGGACTTCCCACCCCTCCATGTTGCAGTGGAAACTTCAGCAGAAATGGCATTACTAGGAGTGGAAGGGCAATTAAGAGAGACTCAGCCTCTCTGACTACGTCTGACCACTGCCTGGATATGCCAAGCGATAGAATCCATCCAAAATACTGTTTTAGGAGGGAATTCGAAACTATATTAGGGACAATGAAAGAATGCTGCGAATCAGCAGGAATTCTCAACAGTCACACAATCAAGTGGTTTACTGATGGCTCTAGGCTAGGAAGTACCAAACCAAGAACAGGCCTTGGGGTCTTTGGTCCTGGGGTTAAATATCTGGAGTCTCTTAGGGAGACAACTATAGTCTTGCAGATTCTGCAATGAAGGTGCGGAGGACCTGCGATGCGATGCAATCGCACGAAGAAGAGCAGCATGCTCGGAAAGCTTGCAGTTACATGTAAAAGACCTACCACTTCTGAATCCCCTCAAGATCCTGACTCTCGTGAGGGAGATAGGCCTCGAGAAAGTGATGTAGAAGTGATGTAGATACTTAGTTGTGTTGTAGGGGGCACAATAGGCCAATAGGCTTAAGTGCACACAGGTAACACTTGTACCCCAATTTATAAAAAAAAAATAAAAAAAATAAAAAAAATGAACCGGCGAAAAGTTTCCTTCTCATGTCCAATCTCGAACCTTGACCTTCCACGTTAAAGTCCAGTTCTCTGCCAACTGGACTAACCAGGTGTTCTGAAGAAATACAAAAAGGAACTGAGAGAAAAAAAAGAAGAAGAATAATCTCCAAAATTTCATTCAGAGAGAAACGGATATCGGTGGGGAGCATTCAACGATATTACATTACTTTCAAGCAAGTTGGTAATTCGAACCATGCGATAAACTTTCACCCCCCCCCCCCTCCTCCTCTGAACTCCCCCCCCCCCCCGTGCACCCTCGAGTTGTCCTCTCGCCTGTTTCTTGGCTTACGACGTCATTAAAGCAGACGACGCTGCTGACAGGACTGCTGACACGGTTCTTCACGTAATATAGCCATTTGTCGTCGGCGTGTCTTTTGCCACGTTTCACCACCCTGATTTATGATGGCGGTCAGCGAAATTAAAAAGAACCGAATTATATAATGCTTCAGACGACTGGTGTCAGCTGTGGGACATTCTCGAAAACTCTGGAAGGTTGAGTGGGAAACTGACCTTCGCGAATTGGGAGTCCGTAGATGGTGGAGCGTAGTACAAAACCGAGATGAATGGAGGAGCGTTTTCAAGCAGACCAAAACCTATCAAGAGCTATTGAGGAAGAAGAAGAAAACAAGAAGAAGAAGAAAAAGAAGAAGAAAAAGAAGAAGAATTTTAGGGAGATTTATCTACCTATTGAGATGGCGACCAATGTTCGACTTTCCGAAAATTTCTTCACAACTTTTCATTTTATGACCCCCTGAGCCTAAAACCACCCTCCGTTCATAATGTTATATATGCTGTATATCGATTTTAGGAAACACTCTAACACCGTAAATATTATTTGATTTTGATGAAACTTGGCACAAAAATTGATCATACAAATTTCTTGATCGAGTTCGTTAACCAGCTAAATCCACTATTTAGTTACAAGATGGTGGCCGATTGAAACCTTATATAATTCATAGCTCAGTTAATATTGGTCGCAGAGGAATGAATTAAGATTTGTCTGAAAGCTCGTATTATTATCTACGGTCATCAACACTTTTTACGACAAATCAACGATTTCAAGATGACGTCCAGTCGACGTAAAAATAATTTAATAAGTAAAAGTTCATAGTCGTCATTGTTTGGAACACATGAGTGTTTTGTGTGTTGATGTTGTGGTAGGGAAAATAATTTTTTATTTTTTATTTTTTATTTTTTATTACATACATAGCGTAGGTAGCATAGAGGACAAGCAGGGTCTGCGCAATCTCCCTAGTCCTGATCGGCCAGAGGGCCAGGGATTTTTTATTTGGTTAATGCGTAATTAGGTCTCTTGCATTTATGATTCGGAGTAGAGTACCAACAAGTAAATGTATCAGGTTTTGGAGTGTCCTCTATGATCGTAACCTTTTATCTTTTTTCGCTATCTATTGTATATCGCCTGAAACCAAAACATCACTGCACCCAATGGCGGATCCACGGGGGGGGGGGGGGGGTCAGGGGGTCACGCCCCCCCTAAATGAGTAAATTCATAGTATATTTATAAGATACATGGTAAAAAAAATTGAGTAAAACTCAACTTTTCAACAAAAACAATTACCTTTTAAACTTACAAAAAACTTGTGACCCCCCCCCCCCCCTAAATTTTCGGCAGGATCCGCCCTTGACTGCACCAGGGCTATGCCTTTATTTAGAGCATACCTACTTGACACTAATGATCTAATATTAGTCTGAAAGTGTTCTGAACGGCTCATACAATACACAATACAGAAAGTATGTTCTATATTGTTATGCGAGTACAATGGTATATCCCAATGGAAACGCGCACTTCAGTGCAATAGAAAAAAATACATGGACACAAACAATCAAAAGTGTCGCTTTAGAGTGCAAAAAATCCCCAAACTAATCTCGTTAAAGTATACTATACAGTAGAAGAAGTCTTCTTTTCAAATTCTATAAAAATTGAAGAAAAAAAAACATTGTGAGTTCATTTTCACTTTTGGAAATTACTATTTGCATTTCACAAAAAAAAAAAAAAAATGAAGAAATCACAAGGAAGGCAGCAAAATGGGGACGAGGAGAGGTGGGGGAGCGGAAATGGAGTTTTAAGAAGGAAAACTTTTGGAAAATATTGACGATTGCAATCATGTATTTTTTCGTTTGCTTGCTCTTTCAAATAAAAACAGTTACACAGACAATTTCCCTCCACTAAAGCATCAAATATATCGTATACTTAATATGTTAATATTTTTAATACTCCTTAACCATCGGTGTGCGGTAGGTATCTTCAAGAACCATTTAATTTGTTCATATTCAATGCTACCGTACGTAGTAGTAGTGTTCGTCGGGTTAATAACGACTTAGGCCTCATATTTGGGCCCATAGAGCGACTCCGACTTGACTGTCCTATGCCAGCCCATAGGACAGTGGACCTCCTGATTATAGTGGATTCCGAACCACTTGGGAAACACAGTGAAGTCACACGATTAGTTCGGAGGTGACCAGGACAAGTCCTACCATGTTTCCCTACCGGCACTACCGTACGTAAGATCGTTCTGAAACTGCTCGTATTTTCATGGAACTTAGCAAATTTCCAGTATTGGACATTAAATCCGCGCGCCTACTATCGCAATTATTATCAATCTTAACTTGGGATTAAAAATGTAAACAAGATAATTTTACAATGGAAAGTTGTTTTGTTTACATATTTAACCCCCAAGAATAAGCTAACACTAAACGGCATAGTTGGCCCGCTGGCTCAATAATGGTGAGTTAAAAGTCATCTTCTTCAAGTTACAGCCGGCTGGCTGGTTGGCAGCAACGTGTGGCATCGATGCCTCCACTTCCCTCAATTCTGATACGCCCTTTGCATCCCCACATATGCATTGGTCCTACACCCTCTATCACTTGCTGTAGATAGTCTTTTCCGGGCGCCCAGGTCGGTTGACGCTTTCTATAGTTCCTTCCATGATGCAGCTTACGTAGCTCTCGTGTCGGAGCAAATGTCCGATCCAGCGAGCTCTTCTTGCACATATGGATGCACTCAGAGTTTTGCTAGAACTGACTAGAACCTCCTCATTGGTAACATGGGCTAATCGGGTAATCGTAGCATGGGACGATAACAACACATCTCAAGTGCTTCGAGTTTCCAAGTCATAAACTTAAAAAATTCATCCACTGTCCATCAATAGAATATAGAGAGAAAAAATAAGTAAAACATAACGTACTTTGCCACCATATCTTTCACAGTTTGCCGCCGGGAAAACGTTCCGGTAAAGGTAAAACTGGTAATTCCTATTTTCTACCACGAAAAACTTTACCGGAAAATAACCAAAAAAAGAAGTCAATACCGTTATTGCAAAGGTGTGACGTTATTGTACCATATTTTGCCATCGTTTTTCCAGTGACACTTTTCATGATAAAATTGAATTTTCCATCTAAACTTTTCAGTGACAAAAAAAGGTCAGTGATTCCTTTGTAAAGCCATCACGCCGCGTTACCTAATAAAATACATGATCCTGACTTTTTAAGGCGTCTCGAATAGGGGGGCGCCCCCACAGGGGTTTTTACACTTCTACCGCACCGTCGTAGGAATTTTCATGGGATTTTGAACCTAGGAAAAATTTCCGACAGAAAAAATTTACATTTTTTCACGATATTCCTTTCAATCAAAGATATAAAATAGAATAAATGGCGCCTGCCAAATATCAAATATGCTAAGTAGCTAACAGTGGTGAACCTAAGGCGAAATGCGGGGAAATGTCAAAGGTGGACAAAGGAAAGATAACGGATTTTTTCGGGTTCCAAGATAAAAAAATTAAAATTGCGGTAAAGAACAAATGTCCAATCCAGTGGACAGGACCGACAACAGAACCGACGCAGGAAGTTCTGCTCGCTTGGTCCGGCAATCCTAATAACATTATCATGACTATAATTAGCTTATGGCGGGAACTCTTAAGCTAAATCTCAGTCACAACTCCTTGTCACATTGTTGTCTGCGCTGTTGACACCCATCTTAAGAACCGGCACAAGTGAACCCGTACATTTTTTCCAATTTTTCAATTAGGATAGGTACTGCATTACAAATAATTGCCACAGGGTGAAATTTCCGTTTAGATTTAATTTTCCAGTTTCCCCATCCCAATGCACTGAATTGATCGATGGGATGATTGCATAGTCAAGAATGAGTACCTATATACCAATATAATATGTCAATATGATTCTATAATATGCTACGTTATCTATTGGGCTTGAATTTTCAATAATTTTTTGCAAAAACCAAATCTTTGTTTGGGAAAGCAACCTGTTCGGTTTTGTTACATACTATATTTATCAACTTCGGTCTTCAATGGCATAGTGGTAGTTTGTTCGTACTTGCTCGAGTCTCTTCACACCATGCGATCGGAAACCTGTCGTAACTCAACACAAGTATTAACTACAGAGGCGACTGAAGAGGTTATTCGGGTACATTCATTGAATTGTTTGTATGCAAAAAAAATTTTTTTTAAAAAAGAAAAAAAAAACATTTTTGAATGTAGAAAGCATAGATTCAAATAATAATTTTTTGTTCAAAACCAATTTTTTTTTCTCTAGAAAAAGAAGCCAATTAAGCATTTTAAAAGTAGTTCTTTACAAAATTGCTGTTCCTGATATCTAAGCTGGGAATTTTTTTTACTTAGAGATCAAGAATTAAGCGAAGAAATCTTCACCTTTCAACAGCGGCATGTTCATTAGCCGTGGGAAATACTTGAGACCCCAATACATCTCCCCTTACGTGCCCCCCCCCCCCCACATCCCACCTCCCTATCTTAACCCGCCATTAGCCCCTGTGCTTTTAAACCCCCTTGTAGTTAGAACAAAAACAACCTCTCGCCTTTTCTCAGATTTTTTGTTTTAGATTTATCGACTGGTTCTTTTATAATAAAAACGGTTTTTTATTCGCTGAGAAAACACTTTTCCTTTTGTAGTTTTCCCCTTTTACTTTTTAAATTTAAACACTATAAAACACTCGAAAATGTATGGAGTACCCAAAAGTGTGAAAAGTCTCTCTTTTGTTTTATTTCTATATAATGCCCTCAGTAGGTGTACAGACAAATCATATGGTTACGCAGGGGAATTGTTATGCGTATAGCGCCCTTACATTGTATTTTTTTGTTTCAATACACGTTTTACGGACTATTTTACTTATATTTACTAATTCTAATACTAATTCGATCAACCAATCACACCATCCGTTTTTCCAGTATCCCAAAGCTCAGTATGCATAAGATCAGTGCCTACTGTACATCAGTCAGTAATATTTCTTTTTTCTTTTCCTAGTCCAGTATTCCCTGGACAAGGAGCATATATTACAAAAATACAATAACTTGCATAATAATACATCCCGCATCCCCAAGCTAGCGTTTATTTGGGACAAAAGGCTTATACAGTGCTGCTAAACAAGGCTTAATCATTTATTTTATTTGTACTTGTTATTTTAATGTTAATAGCCAGTTTTTATTATTATTACCTCCCATTGACCAACCATCTTTTTATACCCGCTTTTAACTCACCCATCTGTTTAAATTTTTTCATTTGTAGAGGAAGTTCATTTAATATCTTTGGTATAAGTACTTTGTTTAATCTTTCTCCATATTTGCTATATGTTATCTCATTACAAATTTTACTAAGCCAGTGCCAAAAAGTACGCAGTACGCATAAGATCATTACCTACATCAGTCAGTATTTCAAACCACTCAAACGTCAGTACTCAATGCAATGCCTCTTTACTGCTCATATAGTCTGGAAAAACTCATATACTTTCAGCAACTAATCAAGACAAAAATAGTCTGTTAATTTTAATAATAATTCGATCGTTTCATCAATTTCGCGGTATCCGCAAAGCTCAGTACGCATAAGATCATTACCTACATCAGTCAGTATTTCAAACCACTCAAACGTCAGTACTCAATGCAATGCCTCTTTACTGCGCATATTCTGGAAAAACTCATATACTTTCAGCAACTAATCAAGACGAAAATACCCTGTTAATCAGATATGAGGTTATAACGTTCAGGAGTCATAAATCATAGAAAATCGCTGACTAGTCATCACATGATTTCTTCCAGTTTGCCCATATTTCGATACTCAATTTTCTCAGCATGCCAAAGTTCTGTAATATGATTCAGAAGCCAATCCATTTTTCATTGCGTCATGGGAACCTATCCAACAATTTGTGGAGGAATAAGAACTTGAGTTATTCTTCTTTGTGTGCTATTTATAATTTCTCATGTACAAAAACAGCGGACGGAAGTTGAAAATTGCACCCCTAATAATCATACACCAGCCATTGTCCTTGACCAGGTAGGTATTACCTATAAGAGGCTTCTATGAGATATACTGTACAATGTATATAAAAAAAATCGAATTTTATTTATTTTATTTCATTTAACTACTTTAAGAATTTCCCCTGTAGGGGGTTAGTTAGTTATTATCTTTTAAGGACTTCTTATGGACCCAGGCCTATACTTATAGGCCATTGAACGTTTCCCTGCCAACGACCTCAATAGTTTCCCGAACGGCATTTGTTCAGGTTTACGTCCTCCGTGTCAGGCCGCACCGACTACAAAGGAAAATGGACAAGCTGAAGCGTACTAAGCGAATTCTGTGGCAAGATGGTAGTGCGCTGGTACTTGTGCGAGTACCTACACACTACATCTACGCTAACGGCCTTACCATGTTGAATCCATTAGAGCAGAGCATGTTTCAAACTGCGGCAACTTGGTAGTGTGCACAGCGTTGGCAGGGGAACATGGTGGGACATGATAACGCGCTGAGACTATACCAGTCCGTCTACGTGCATGTCGAATCCTGGTCACCTCCGATTTAATCGTGTGACTTTACCATGTTCCCCAAGTGGTTCGGAATTCACTATAATCAGGAGGTCCACCCTGTTAGTCAACTCCCCTTTCCACGAGGTGAAAGAGTATGCCCTTAGGGCGCCTCAAGTTAACAAACAGACTCACTTCCCCCGCCAGGCTGACAGGGTTGCTTAAAGCAGAAATGCTAAAAGCAGGCGTTAGAAACAACAACAACAACAACAAAAACCCTTAAGGGTTTTATACTAACACAAGTGGGTTTCTTAGACAAAGTTAATTTCTTAACGATTATTTGGGTTTTACTAATTCGGGTTGTTATAACAAGTTTTTCTAAAACTCTAAGTTTTTGTTATTTTTTGTTTATTAAAATGAAATACCACGAAGTCACGAGTAATCTCATTATTTAACAACAACATCTACATCTAGCCACTACACCACGCCATTTCGGACGATCTTCCACGGCTAGCTTCCAGTCTCAGGGTCCTATTTTCTAAAAGTAAAATTCTAAATACCACATTCAGAATAAGAAAAAGAAAAACGCTGTGGCGCCACAACACTAGTGAGGATTTAAGCCTGAGGATTGAAGGAAGTGGAAACTATTTTGTTTTCATATCGAGCTTCAAAGCTCTAACAATCGGTTCCAAGTGCTGCAGATCTCTGGCAGCTGGACTAGGCCTTTGGCATAACCTCAAAATAATCATGGAACTTTCTGAGATCTTCAATGAAACCATCGATGCGGCCTTAAACGGAATCGGCGCTGGAATTAACATGAATCACGGAATTTACATAGAGATTGAATGCACTCCTTCGCCAACAAATAACTATTTACATAATCACAAGACTTAGTATTGATTTACCATTGTTTGTTTTAATTGGTCTGTTGTTTTGTTGTGCTTTAATTGAACTGGTGTTTGTATAAACGCGGTAAACTGATTCTATTTTGGATGCATTGCTTTAGCGTTCCCTTCGGCAAGTTACGGCTTGTTTACTTGACCTACTGCTTGCGCTATTGTACAGTATTATATTGGTGCGTTTTGCAATGAACTGCTGTTCGATAAATTTTTAAATCAGGGGTTCCCATTTTTTTTTGCCTGTGGACCACTAGATTATTTTATGATTTTCCGACGACCACTATATCTGCGACAGGAAAATCGTCAAATTCTAGGATAATTTGTGCCTAAAATTAGTACATGCTAATATTTGATTAAATGTCAAGACATGTAGCGTAGTGGTACGGACTCTGACTTTCACCCGAAAGGTTGTTGGTTCGAGTCCCACACTGGCTACATTTTCTGGCCATGCTTCGGAGGGCATGTAAAGCAGGCGGTCCCAGGCCTTCCTAGTTGAGAGTAAGAGAGAGCTTTATATTTATTATAATTCCGCCAGGTTGGCTTAGTAATAGAAACAATAAAAAATTATTATTATTATTAAATGTTTAGAACTGGTATCGGGCGGATTTTGTAGTTCAGTGCCAAGACTTACTGTATTTTATTTTCAAGTTTCCAATAACTCAGCTGTTTTATTTTCTTATTTCTTACTTTCACCCGTGGACCACCTGATATATGTCAGTAGACCACCGGTGGTCCAAGTTCGGGAACCCCTGCTTTAAAACATAAAGTTTGACTCGTACCCACTGGGTTCCCACAAGCTATAATAATTAATAAATATAGCGTTTAATATGCCAACAACAGATATATTAGAACCCCAACGAAGGCATTTCCCTTTTTGCAATTTGAAAACGCCGTAAACATTTTTTAAGAAGAGGTAGGCTGGAAAAGAGGTCACCATATCCGTTAATTGTTCTTAAAATTCTAGACCGTGGAGCCTTGGACAGTGAATCAGCCCCAAACAGAGTTCTTAATCTAGGGTTCCTCACATTGACTCTGAGATGAACCCTTTTAAGTATAGTGGGGGCATATCTAGCATATATGGCACTAACTTAAAAAGTGCAGAGTGGAGCGGTGACAAAAAGCTACAGGCAACGGCACCTTAATTAATAATTAGGATTTGCAAGTTGAATAATAGCTTAGTTGCCAACGAGGAACTGTCTGGATCCGAAAACATGGAGAGCAGCGCAGAAATCCCTTTGATGAGTTTCAGCTTAGGATTTCTGTGGCTTTGAGTTATTTCCAAATAAGAGGAAATATCACTTACATCACTATTTAGTCTATTTTGGGTTTGGAGTTCCCCGAAAGGTAAGATCATTTCGATTGGAATTATTCGAAGTTGAGAGGCAAGATTACCTAATCATAACTAATTTAGGGGTATTTATACTGTAGCGAAGAGGGAAACTGAATTGTAATGTTAAATTAGAAATGAATACTACTAGTAAATCAGTCAACAAAATTCATCCATCAAATGCAGTTTATTTATTGATATTTTGTTTCGAATTTAATATTGTAACTGAGTTTCTCATTTTACCTAGGGATATGTGAGTAATGTTGATAATAATGGGCTCCCGAAGGACTTTTTATGGACCTAGGTCTACTTATAGCCTATAGGTCCCTTGTCCTATGCCAATGACCCCATGGATTTCGGACATTATTATTATTTTTTTTTTTTTTAAAAAAGATTAATTGCATACAAACAATTTAATGAATGTATCCGATTGACCTCTTCAGTCGCCTCTGTAGGTTAGTACCTGTGTTGAGCTACGACACGTCTCCGATCGCATGGCGTGTAAAGACTCACATAAGTGCAAGCACGTTACCACCCGGCCATCGAAGTCGATTACATTATTTGTATTGTTTCCGTATGAATTTTTGGCCATTGGCAAACTGGTATACGCTCTCGATGTCAACCTACACCCGCTGCAAGCGATAATGGACAACCTGAGACAAGCCTACCATGGTCGCAATGAAACAGGCGAAAACATGACTTAACCAAGTACCAATACGAGTCCTAAAAAGTAAGTAAGTAATACTAATCCATGACTCTACGCGGGTACTCGCATATGCTTTATACCTGCAGGTACATACTATTATGGTACAGTCGAAAAAAATTAATAAGTTAGGTAGAAACACTGAAAATACCCAGGTACCATTTTCGCGCCAAAAAAGAGACTCACTTTGTATTTACTACCTTCTGTCATTAAAAAAATTCTATGATTCTGTATTTCTTAACTCCAATTTAAAAATTGGCGCGCTGACCTCAGTTGTTTCTTCTCACAAATACGCACCATTTTCAATTTCAGAAATTGTTCTCTAAATAAATAGCAACCCCTATCACTCACCGTACTTTATAGAGCGGATAGGGGGAGGACAAAGGTCAGAGTTGAGGTTTTATATCAATGATCTTAGCTTATCTTAAATCCCACCCTTTTCTCTATGTTATTCTGGCAATCCGCTAAAACTCTGTTCCTAAAGCCCCAAGGAATTATATTACGGCTATTCCTATTTATAATGTAGCTTAAATTCTTCGTGAGTTCTGTTTATAAAGTTAAGTATAGGATCCTGTTTCTGGTGAAAATCTTGGCGCCGTTATAGTAAAGTAAGTAATGTTGCTTAAATTTTTCGTGAGTTCGGTATATGAAGTCATGTATGGCATCTTGTTTCTGGTGAAAATCTTGACTGTCATGTTTATAAGTAAGGTAAAGTGCCAAGAGACTGATCAGTTGGACATGCCGTTGGTAAACATACGGAGGTTAATGTTTACGCGCGTTTCAGAAACATTGAAAAAGGAAATAATGTACTATGTGAGGCACCGCCATTCCCGTGTGCATCCCTAGTACTGGAGTCCACAATCAAATTAGAATTCAGAAAATTGATTTTGTTTAATACGGTACTGTTACGGGATAGGATTTTAAATAGCAGTTTGTTCCACACGAAAAAGTCAGTCCTAAATACAGCAATTGGAAGCAGAAGTACAAGAATGTTTATTAAAGGAAATTCCCAATCTCTTAACGAATAAAACTTTTGACAAGCGGCTCGTAATTAACGACCAAAACTTTCTATTTTATATTGTACTTCAATTACGAGACGGATGCTAAAGTTTACAAAGTTCTGCCTTACAGCAGTGATACATACCTTCTCTATTCAAGAAATTGGAAATTTCCAATTCTAACTTTGAAATAATCAGAACTTTTAGGGAAGTTGAATAAGTGCGTATCTCATTAAAAAATTAAAACGTTATTAGGTAAGTAAGCAATTATATAATATGATGTATATTATATAAAAGGCATCAGCACAGTTTTCCTCTTTACGTAGCACAAAATAAAAATTCAAATATTAAAATTATTCAACCAGACGATAATTTGACCGAGATTTAATAATCTGCAATATTTTTTTCTCACAATAACCGAGATAAAAGGTTATCTGATGGTTATTCCAGGGTGGACTAGATCACCCTGAATAGAGATTTTTTTGGAATGTCACATCTTTCTCCGCGTGGGAGCTGTAAGAATCTCCTACCCTTAACAGGGAAGTAAACATTATTGACAAAGGCGAGAAAGTTGACTTGGCTGTGGCAAACATGTTATAGTTGCTATCGTAAATCACTGTCTGCCGACCATAAACCCACCGCAAAATACGTCATCAACAGAATCATTCATTCGTTTAGTTTTCTTATCAAAATGTGCAGTTTACTGAGAATTGGGTATATTGTTACAGTAGACTATTAATATAGAATAGATAATAATAGAATATTTATTGTAAAAACGTACACCAATTAATAATATCATTATAATCAACAGCGACCCTAAGTTCCTCAATAAGACTTGTGTTGCCGTACTGCAATATTCAATAAAAGAACCGGTCCGAGTTTACTCGAACATGCTTTCCAATTTATCAATTAGTAGGGAGAGAAAATGAATAATTTCATGGTAAATAATTTTCCTATGGTTAAATTTCGGATATCTCGGGGGGGGGGGGGGGGGGTGTCCACCTGACGTCACTGGAGGTGAGGTAGCCTCAATATATTTAAAACACATTACAACACAGTAATAATGGCAGGGCAGGCAATGCATTTCAGCGTGAAGTTTCTATCAGTTTTTCAAAAAAAAAAAATTTTGCGCAAAAGCAAATAGGTTTTTGGGAAAGCAAACTGTCCGGTTTCGTTACTCAACTTAACACCTAAAACATGCCTGAAGGTAGAAATCATCGATAGAAAAGTTTCGCAGAAATATTATTTTTTAGTAATTTTTCATTAAAATTAAGTTATTTTTATTTTTTTACCCCCAGAAGCAAACTATCAAGGGGTAAGCGACCCCCCGCATTTTATCAAAATTAAGAACGACTAGAATATATGTGAATTTAAATGAAATCGTTGGAGCCGTTTTTGAGAAATAATTTTTTTAGACGTTTTTTTGGAGTTTTCTGAGAATAAAACCCCCCCAAATTGAGTTAGCCCAAAATAAAAAAAAATAGCCCCGAGGTATGATTTTTGTGAACCCACATGCCAAATTTCACTCAAATCCACTGAGTAGTTTGCCCGGAAATCGACGAACAGACAGACCGACAGACAGACAGACATTTCGTAAAAAAACACTTTTTTTGGTTCCTGGGACCCCAAAACGTGTAAATCCGTTGAAATCTCGGAATCGAAAATTTCGACCGTCACAAAGCTTTCCTTATACTACGTATAAATTGGAAGGCAAAAACATAAATTATTAAGTCATACTCATTATACACAATATATGTAGAATAGTTCATAAAATAATAAAATGTAGAAATTAATATTAAAAAGAAAAAAATTAAAGTGTTAAAAGAGTGTTAATCAAAAAGCTAAAACAATGCACTAAGGGTCTGCACAATGTCAGTTCTATCGAGTTATCCCTAGTTAAGTGTGTGATATCAAGTTAACACTCGTACTGAAACCCGATAACCATAGTGTGTTATCGAGATGCACTTCAGACCTGGTTAAACCTTGCTATTTAGTTAGCGCTGCGGTCGGCAGTTGTATCGCCGCCACCATATAAGTGTTATAGAAGCTAAACGGGCGAAGTCCACAAATGTCTGAAATTGAGTTTTCGGCGGTAACAGATTCGTCTGGTTGAAATCTATATCCATTGAATTAATTATCAGAAGCTGATTCTGGCACAGTTCAGCGAATGACTTATTCAAAAATTGGGTTTAGGTGCAATCACAGGGCGCTTAGCTGTAGTCTTTTTGGCCCTCCTGAAATATTAACTGAAGTGGACTTTGCCCGTTTTGCTTATATACCACTCATATTTATTTCTGTCCGTTGATTTGAAGCACGTGTCACGTGTTTAGTAGTTTGAAATATTTAAATTTATTTGTATTATGTATTATGTCAGAAGGAATTACCGGAAATACTTTATAGAAAATAACCGAAAACTTTTAAACGCGGGGTACTAGTTCTGCCACTTCCTTTAAAACAGTGCCACGAATGTCCAGACTACTGCCACGTTGTTTACTCTGCATTTTTATTTATTTAGCATAATAACACACCCCAAGGTCCATTCACGATGGTGTGTTAATTTGGATAGCACACCTAACTAGATAACTCGATAACACCGACATTGTGAAGACCCTTAGTATAATGTATAAATAAATAAATAAATATATTTCTGTTACATTATACAATACCGTACAAGTACAAGAGAATATAAAATAAAATAAAATCGTCAAAAATATCGTCAAAATCAGGTAGTTCTGTCATTGTCATTGTGCTAGTGCCTCAGTGACAGTGTAGAAAGCTTTCTCTAAGAGATGGTTTCTAAGCAATTTAGAAATATTAGATATAGTATGTGTGTACAGTATTAGGCCTGCATCAAGAGAAATTCACATGTAGACAAACACAAGAGAACCGTTCTAAACCCAAACACTACCACCAATAACGAAATAAGTCAACACCTCCGCACACAGACCGGCGCAAATGCTCGGAGTCCCGCGTCTAAAAATTAAGAAAAAATTGAGAGAAATTTCATTACAAGTCATTCTTGGATTCTTATACTCAGCATGATTTTATTGATGAGTTATTATTGAGCGGCACTTGTTTATAGGCTATCAGATCAGTGGCCTATTATGCATGAGTAATTTGTAGGTGCAAAAGCGCATAGCCTAGAACTATAACGATACTACAAATATGCAATTTAAGGGGCGGTCGTCCAATATTTTTCCATTAAATTGCCGTTCAGAGTAGGCAGCGCGAAAACGTGCTTTCGCGAAGGCCGCTCGATTGCGCAGGGATCATTAAATAAGTTTCGCAAGACTTATCGTACAATAAAAAAGAAATACGGAAGCAAAACTGAAACTTTTCGGAATATTTCAAGTTTCAACTTTTCCCTCTCGGAATACCGGGAATGAGCTCTTTTTTTAAATACACTTTCCAATACGTTTGGCACAGGTACTCGTATAGATAAACATGAACGTGTTCCGACTGTGAGATTAGGAATTAAAAGAAAGGGAACTAAATGTTTCTTCTACTTCTTAAGCGAGGGGTTCCCAACCTTTCTTGTTCGTGGACCACTAGATTATTTTATGATTTTCTGTGGACCACAAAAGCTGCGACAGGAAAATCCTCAAATTCTAAGATGGTTTGTGCGTACAATTACAGTCCACGCAAAATGAGAAAAGTATGGACGTGGAATGTTTTTATCCTGTGCAACACTATAAAAATATTCTTTGCACCATTTTGTGTTACCTTGTTGCATTGGATGCAAGGCATAACAAAAATTGTGCAAAGAACATTTTTACAATGTTGCACAGGATCAAAACATCCCATGTCCATACTTTTCTCATTTTGCGTGGACTATACATGCTAATATTTGATTAAATGTTTAGGACGGGTATCGGTTGGATTTTATAGTTCAGTGCCAAGACATACACTGTATTTTACTTCAAATTTCCAATATCTCAGCTGATTCATTTTCTTATTTCTTACTTCGGTCCGTGGACCGCCTGATACATGTCTGTGGACCACAGTTAGGGAACCCCTGTCTTACACAGATCAATTTTAGTATCAATGGCCCTGATTACACACTCGAATATTTATTCGACCAAATATTTTCGGTTCAAGAAATATTTGGAATGTTCATGTTGAAGTATACGATTTGAATCTGAATCTGCGGTAGGTAGTCGACCAAGTCTTTTTACTCTAGATGTAGGGTGAGCAATGTAAGCAAACCCTTTTCTAATTAGTCTCAATAAAAAAAATTGCTGCCATTGAAGTGGAACCCATGACCTATTAGAAGAGAACCAAGGTTGCACACCACTCGACCACATGACTACTAGCTTGAGGTTGCACTTCCGGTCCAATTATGACGTTAATGTAATACAGCAGCCACGGGGTGAAAAGCAGAAAGGAAGAAGGTATACACCCACGCCGCATCTGCCAGAGGGAGAGCGAAATATAGCAATAAAGCGAGCAAACGAAAATCAATCGCTTGTTCAGCAATATGTTTTTTCACTGCTTGCGCCACCTTTGACACCAATTTCCTCCCAACTTGCCTGCCTTTTTTCGGCACTAATTACGGCGAAAATAGATGTTTTTGGAGACTAACGGACACAAACACACACTCATCTGCATTATGTAAAACATCACATTCACATATTGATCGTAGAGAGCTGTCATTGGGGTCAAATAAGTTACAAGAAGGATTTAGTGTAGAGGTCATAACATTCCACCCTGGCAAGATAGGGACTCGTGTTCAAATCCATTACAGTGTATTTTTTACACATCTTTCTTTCTCTAATACAATATAATCCTCTACCATCAGTCATCAGGCATATACCCTCAATGGGTTGCCGTAATTTTTTATTGCGTCTATTATTATTGTCCCAATGAAGTGCACGCTGTGGGATGGATGCGGACAATATCATTTGTATTATTGAACATATTGGTAAATATATGCTCCTTGTTCAAGGAATAATGGACGAGGAAAGAGAGAGAAAGAGAGAGACAGAGAAAGCGAGATAGAGAGAGAAAGAGACACAGAGAGAAAGAGTGAGAAAGAGACACAGAGAGAAAGAGTGAGACTCAAAGAGAAAGTAAACGTAAATCAATTAAATTAAATTTTTATTACATTAAGCAATCTTGGGGATGCGGACAATATTATTTGTATTATTGAACATATTGGTAAATACTGTATATGCTTAGTTAATTAAATAAAAAATGATGTGGACAATATTATTTGTATTATTGAACATATTGGTAAATACTGTAGGCCTATATGTTCATTGTTCAAGGAATAATGGACGAGGAAAAGAGAGATAGAGAGAGACACAGAGAGAAAGAGAGACTCAGAGAGAAAGAAAAAGTAAATAAATTAAAATAAATCTTAATTACATTAAAAAGCAATCTTGGGGATGCGGACAATATTATTTGTATTATTGAACATATTGGTAAATACTGTATATGCTCATTGTTCAAGAATAATGGACGAGGAAAAGAGAGATAGAGAGAAAGAGAGAGAAAGAGAGAGACTCAGAGAGAAAGACA